>ML778896.1:473626-484521 GCA_009831015.1 Picea engelmannii
TATATATGTGGATATATTTCTAATGCAATTTTAACTAGACATTAGCATTTTGTACATACACATATTCTTGTGGAAGTAACAATAACACATACCAATATTTAACGGATGATTTACGTTCTACTATCACACAACTGAATGGAGAAACAACAGTAAAATCATACATGGAGTAATCACAGACAAAACCATAGATGTAACATCATATATAAATACATAGCATGTAAGTGAACAGAGAAATGGGTACTTATATTTTAATTGAGTCCCACCAACTTCGTGCATACCTTCCACGAACCTCCCATCCTTAGACCACGTTGATCATCACGTTCAGAAGTGGGTCACCCCCAAGATGGGACTAAAATCCACTGGGAAATGGATTCCTAGGCTTGGCAAGGAAAATAGGGAAGTCACATAGAACAACAGGAAGCATTTTATCCCATGAGCCACTTACGGCCACAACCCACAAACCCTCATTCCACACATGCCTATTCCATCATAGGAGGGTACACCTTCACTATTACAAGTGCATCGGGTACTACACCTCCCTTTCCTTGGGCTTGAGCAACAAGCTAGACAAAAAGTCTAAGAGTAGTGTAGCTGTTATAGGAGTCCCTCCAAGAGAACTCACTTCCCAAAAAAACTCTCTCACCTAGGAAGAGTTGCTCACATTCTTGACAACTTGCTTCTTCAATTCAAACCTTAATTCAAACGGACACAGGTGATGTCAACAAAATAATTTGGTTAATGCACAGGTGATGGTAGCAACTAAAAATGGGTAAGGACACATAATATGGCAGCAAACCAAGCTTAGCTAAGGAACTTCATTGGCAACAACAGCCAACCGCTAAGACACAACATGGGCTCAGGAAAATATAGGTGTGTTGGGCTTCCCAGGAAATACACAGGATAACACAAGTATATCTGTAGGTTACAATGGTGCGTACCTTAGTGGGGAGTATGGGGGACTTCCAGGGTGGATACCATCGTGAGAGTATAGATCAAATTGTGAAGGATGGTGAGAATCATGAGAATCATGAGAATGGTTCGGGAACCCCCCAATGAGTTGACTTTCCCACCTAAAAATTGCATGTGCCCAGGTTGACACATGTCTCCAAGAAGCTGCATGAGCTCCACTTAACATTCATCCCCTTTCCCCGGGAACTTAGGATAACACGGTTAAGTCAAACCTTAGCCTCTAGGAAATAATAATATAATATTATTCCTTTAGAGGTAATCCCTATAGGTTATCCCCTATTCCTACACACTTATCCCCTTTCCTACCTAGTGGAGCTTAGTCTCCCATAACTCTTTCTTCATGGAGGGTCTACATGTAACGATGTAATTTTTATTAATGATGTGTGTATTTACATATTAAAAAATTAGGCTAATTGGCCTTAGCATCTGGGATATCCAGTCTAATAAACACATAAGTCTCTCAGCTTATAACCAATCGGTTCACCAACCTATAAACATAATTACAATTTAGAAGGGGATCAGCCTTGGGGTGTTATAATCTCCTCCCCTTATTTTTTCACTCTCCTCAGTGCAACTTATTTACACAACCACAACAAGATTTTCAAAATCTTCAAAAATATGTGGGTACTCTGCCCGCATAGCATCTTCATTCTCCCATGTTGCGTCCTCGGGACCGTACCAGGTCCACTGAACCTTTACAAGATGTATGTCTTTCTTTTAGAGTTTCTTTCTCTTCCAGTCCAGTATGCACAGGGGATGCACTTGAAAAGTGCCTTCTTGATCCACCTGAATCACATTCCAATCAATCACATGATTAGCATCAGGTATATACTTCTTAAGAAATGATTCCCGAAATACATTATGAACAGTCATGGATGTAGGAAATGCAAGCATATAAGCTACTAGTCCAATCCTTTCTAGGATTTCAAATGGTCCACAAAATATGGCAGCCAACTTGGAACAACTTCCCAGCTTCATGGAACTTTTTTTGGACTTCACCTTCAGGAAAACATGATCACCCACTTTAAACTCTATGTGGTTTCTACCTTTGTCTGCATAGATTTTTTGTCTGTCTTTTGAATCCTTCAAATTCTGTTTAATCTTCATCATTTTCTCTTCCATTTCCTTGAGAAACTCCTTCCCAACCACTTCCCTATCAGTTGGGTTGTCCCATCTTACTAGAGTGTTTCACTTTCTTCCATAAAGTGCTTCGAACGGGCTCATCTTCAATGATGCTTGATACCCATTGTTGTAGGAATATTCTACCAAGTGTAGTAATCTTCCCATTTAGATGGTTTTTCCATCACATACGTCCTTAGCATATCTTCTATTACTTGGTTTAATATTTATGTCTGTCCATTTGACTCAGGATGATAGGTTTTGATGAAGTTCAGGTTCATTTTGAACCCCTTGAATAATCCTCTCCAAAATGTTGAGGTAAAATTTGGGTCCTTGTCAGACACAATTGTCTTGGGAATGCCATGCAGTCGTGCTACTTCCCTCATATAGATATCAACAATGTTAGTTTCCTTGTGAGTGATCTTCAATGGAATAAAATGGGTGGCCTTAGTAAGCTTGTCCACTACTACCATGATTGCATCATGTTGCTTTCTTGTTCTAGGCAATCTTGTGATGAAATCCATTTTCACCACTTCCCACTTCCACTCAGGGATGGTTAACTATTGTAGCAATCTATATGGGTGTCCATACTCAACCTTTACATTTTTACATTCCAAGAATTTAGCTATGTATTCAACAATCTCCCTCTTCATGACTGGCCAATAATATTGGCTTTTGTTTGCTGAAATTGTTTTCTGATATCTTGGGTGTCCTGCATAAGGTACATTGTTCATTTCTTTTTAAATTTCACTCCTCAATTCACGAGAATTGGGTACATAAAATCTACTTTTGTACAAGAGAATTCCATCAATTCCCAATTCATAATCCTCCACTTTTTGCTGCATGTTACCTTGATGTAATTTTGTTACCAATTCCATGTACTACAAATCAAATTTTGCAGCATTAGAAATCCTACCTTTAAGATATGTCTGATACATGTTGATGGTTGTAGCATGTAGTTCATGCACTCTCCTACTGAGTGCATCAACCACCTTCTTCTCCTTTCCTTTGATGTGCTTGATATCAAAGTCATACTCACAAAGGAATTCCAACCATCTACTATGCCTATCATTCAATGTAGGCTGATCAAACAAATACTTCATACCATTATGGTTTGTCCTTAGTTCAAACCTATTTCCCATTAGGTACTATCTCCACTTATTCAAGGAGTGCACTATGGCTGACAACTCCAAGTCGTGAGTGGCAGAGAGCCTTTCATGCTCTTTCAATTTTCTGGACTTGAAACATATCACAAATCCTTTCTGACTAAGGACTCCTATTCCTTCTTTGCTTCTTGGAAAACGTAATATTTCCACTACTTTAGGATCTATGTAACTATGAATAGCTCCCAAGTATATTAAAATAGTAAAGGTATGGTTATTTATCATACCTTCAACTTCAATCATGTGTGATTGAAACTCAACTTGCTTGTTTTCCAGTTTTCCATAGATCCTTGGTACTCTTCTTCCCATGTGCTCCACTGTTTCAGCTTGCTGAACATTGTGAACAAATCTCACCTTGTCCTTTCTGTGAGGACAATATCTATACCTATGATCTCCTTTACAACCCCAACATTCCATAGGTGTCTTCCTTGGCCTTTTCCCACCTACTTTATCCATCCCGGGCTCTCTCAAAACTGGTTTCCCTTGAGGACTGTTCCTGAAAAAAGGTGGCTTGTTTCCCTTCTGCCTCTGCTCCCTCTTAAACTTCTTCTTTTCTTCCCAATATTTTTGGAAAGTAGGCTTTCCTTTTTGTTGATCATATAAGCATTTTGTTGGATCATCATACTAGATCTTGTCATTGATGAAATATGAAAGCCCACTCAGATACCTTTGAATATTAAATGTCTCGTCCTTGATGAAGGGGACATACACTTCAACAACTCCAAGAATATTTTTTCATACTCATCAATGGACATACTTCCCAGCTTGAGTTCAAAGAACTCTTTCATTTTATTTTCATAATACCTCTTAGTTAAGTACTTCTTTTCAAAATGTCTCTTGAATTCCCTCCATGTAACATTCTTCTCTATGACATGTTATACTTTCACAAGATGATTCCACCATATGGATGCCTTCCCTTTTAGTTGGTAGATGACAATTATTCCCTCTGCATGAGAAGAATAGTTCTATAGTTGGAAATATTTCCTCATGCCCAGCAGCCATGCCTCAACATCTTCATATTTTGTGTTCTCTCCATCAAAAGTAGGAGGTTTGATTTTATTCATTTCACCCTTCAGTTCATCCACTTCATATCTCCTATGATTTCTAGTAGGAGATGGACTTGAACTATTGTGTGTCCTCCTTTTGGAATGCCTTCGGGAGTGTTGGTGATGTCTGCTACCACTTCTTCCTCTTCTTTCCTCATCAGGGGTCACATGATTCTCCGATTTGTTGGAGCCACTCTCCTTATCCGATTTATTTTTTATTCTTTCCAAGATTTTCATCATCTTCATATTGAAGTATCCTTATTTCTCCTTGGCTCTCATAAGCCTTTTGTTATTTTCCTAGTGCATTTGGACATATTTTTGAAAATTCATAATGATTTTTATCATGTTCACTTCCTTATCTATTTCTTCTCCATGCCCATTGGAGTTTGTTCCTTAAATTCCCAAATGGACATCCATTCCTCTAAATTCATCCTCTGAACTATAAGGATCATGTGCCTCCTCCATTTCTCTATACTATGCAACAAATCAGTTCGGCTCTGGAAATTGTTAACTCTACAAAAATGTGCAGTCAATGGAATTTTTTTCAGGCTATCAATCTTTAATAATTTTCCATAGGAACTTAAACAATCTGACTCCATTTTCGGTGGGTCTACGTCGATCAAGAATCCTCACGATTATATCTCTAAGCACTATTTTGTTCTGCAATAATTCACCATTCGGCGCTATCCCCTTTTCTTCAATCCTTAACTCGTATGTGACTATGACTGAGATCAACTGCTAAACCAACAGGTTCTTACTTTGTGCTTCATAGTTTTGGGCTTTGGGTGTTTCCAAATCCTTCAATGCCACAAACCTCTGGAGTGTCAGATATTCTGACACACATCCTCGACTCTAAATGGTCATAATGACTCTGATGCTTCAGCCTTCGGAAGTTCTCAACCCACGTGACCCCACTTTCCCCCAAAGTGGCTATCCTCCGCAAGTTCTTAACTCACTAACATGTGTCACACATCCCATGTGTCTGTGTCATCCTTGGTGATGTCAGCAAGCCATGTCACTTCAAGACTTTGGGAGATTTTACACTTTCATTTCTCAAATATCCCAAACTCTAAATTTTTGATCTACTTTACCTTCTAGGTCCACATGGTACAACTGTCAACAATTAGTGTGGTGGCACGTGGCCTCATCTGTCGGATTTATTTTTCTCCAACAGGGTCATCAAAGTTCCATTCTGAATAACACGTGGTAGGACTAAGGAAGTCCATGTCAGCCTGGGTGACGTCATCATGCCACATCACTTCAGGACTTCGGCTTCAAAAGGTTTTACCTTAGCATACTTTGTTTCTCCTGAAGTTTCAAGCTTCAAATACGTTGATCTGTCGTTTCACCTTACCCCTTTCTCTTGGCTTGATCTATGACTCTGATCTGAATTTGGCCAATCCAACAGTCCAACACTTTTCCTTGGATCTACGGTGTAGATCCTCTTCATAACTTTGGAACTTTCAGGCTTCAACCTCTTTTTATTTTAACACATAAACTTTTACGAAGTCACGAAGTCTGAAGGACTTAGGGGTTTAAATTTTCTACACCTTCTCTAGATATGACGACTCTGAAGGGTATGCCTTCTCCCGAACAAATCCTATGACCCAATTTCAACCTCACGTCTCAACAAAACAATTGTTGTAGCTTCTTTCTCTATTTCCATTCCATAAACCATTATACCTCCTAAGATTCATAACACGACCAAGATATTCTCTTGGCACCCAGGGATGCTCTAAACCTCGAATTTTGTCCCTTTTCAACAATAATTCACTCTGAAATCTTGTTTCGTTAACCACTAACATGGCCCATCCAGTCTTGGTGTCGAAACCATGGCCCTGATACCAATTTGTAACGTCCCCGACCATCGACCTCTGTTGGGTAACACTACCCAAACAACCTTATCTTTTCCAACTAGCTATCATATCAATTTGTAACCTTCCCGGCCTTAAATCTACAGGCCGAGAAACATTACTTAAGAAACTAACATGCTCGAGAATACACACACACACACACACACACACACACACACACACATATATATATGGATATATTTCTAATGCATTTTTAACTAGACATTAACATTCTATACATACACATATTCTTGTGAAAGCGACAATAACACATACCAATATTTAACGGATGATTTACGTTTTTCTATCACACAGATTAATGCAGATATAATAGTAAAAGAATACATGCAGTAATAACAGACAAAACCATAGATGTAACAACATATATAAATACATATCATGCAAATGAATAAAGAAATGGGTACTTATCTTTTAATTGAGGCCCACCAACTACGTACAGACCTTCCATGAACCTCCCAACCTTAGACCACATTGCACATCATGCTCAGCAATGGGTCACCCCCGAGCTAGGACTAAACTCCACCAGGAAAGGGATTCCTAGACTTGGCAAGGACAATAGGGAAGTCGCACAGAACAACAGGAAGGATTTTATCCTAGCAGCCACTTATGCCCACAACCCTAGGACCCTCATTCCCCACACACCTGTTCAACCCCAGGAGGTTGCACCTTCACTATTACAAGTCCATCGACTACTACACATCCATTTCCTTTTTCTTCAGTAATAGGTTGGACTGAAAGTCTCAGAGTACTGTAGTTGCTACATGACTCCCTCCAGGAGAACTCACTTCCACAACAAAATCTCTCACCTGGGGAGAGTTTCTCACAGACCTGACAACATGCTTCTTCAATTCATCTCTTAAGTCAAATGGACATGGGTAATGTCAACAATAGAATTCAGATAACACACAGGTGATGGTAACAAATGAAAACGAGTAAGGAAACATAATATGGAATCAAGCCAAGCTCATCCAAGGAACTATGTTGGAAGCAAAAACCAACCGCTAAGACACAACATGGGCTTAGGTAAATACAAGTGCGTCGAGATTCCTAGGAAATAAACAGGATAACACAAGTATATCTTCAGGTTACAATGGTGTGTACCTCAGTGGGGAGTATGGCATAATTCCAGGGTGGCTACCATTGCAAGAGTACAAACCGAATCATGAATGATGGCGAGAATCATGAGAATGGTGAGAATGGTGAGGGAACCCCCCAACAAGCTGACTTTCCCACCTAAAAATTACATGCACCTGTGTTATCACATGTCTCTTTGAAGCTGCATGAGCTCTACTTAACAATCGTCCCCTTTCCCCGGGAACTTAGGACAACACGGTTAAGTCAAACCTTAGCCTCTAGGAAATAATAATATAATAGTATTCCTTTAGGGGTAATCCCTCTATATTAGACCCTATTCCTAGACACTTATCCCCTTCCCTACCTACTGGAGCTTAGTCCCCCATAAATCTTTCTTCGTGGAGGGTCTACACGCAATGATGTGATTTTTATTAATGATGTGTGTATTTACATATTCAAAAATCAGGTTAATTGGCCTTAACATCTGGGATCTTTGGCCTAATAAACACATAATTCTCTCAACTTATAACCACTCATCTCACCAGCCTATAAACATAATTACAATTCAAGAGGGGCTAGGCCTTGGGGTGTTGCAGATAGTGTGATAGTGGTTCCATCATTCTACTTATACGATAGAGTGGTTGAATGGGGCAAGGACATGTGGTTGTAGTCACCTTCTGGTTGTAGCCTCCTTCTAGTTGTAGTCATAGAATTGGGGAGTCGGAGATTCCCTCAGGTTGTAGCTTGAGAAACTAGGGGGTTGGAGCCTCCTTTCAGTTGCAGTTGGAAAACAAAGGAAATTTGTGCTTCCAATGAATGTAATTCTTAAAGACATACAAGAAAAAGCATTATGTGGTTTTCTCCCGCTTTGGGTTTCCACGTAAAAACATTGGTGTGTTGTGTATGTGTATGATTGCTCATTTATTAATTGTTTATTTACTATGAAACTATTGTATGATAATTCTACATTGATATAACACTTGGATATTATGATTAAAAAGGATTAAATTTATCTATTATTGATTCACCCCCCCTCTCAGTAATCCAACAACTCCTTTCCTCTCATAATTAATGATTTGATTGATCATATCTTGAACAATATGCAAAACTATTGACATATCAATATACTTCACATAATCTTCTTTGGGAATACCTATTATTTCCAATTGTTCTTCATACTCTAAACAAGTTTGAAGTGTAGAACCTAATTTGGTTACATTCTTCACTACTAATATCCTATGATAAGAAGAGGGAAATGCATTATAGTATTGATTAAAACCAACTTGGTTATGAGGGAAGATTATATCAAGGATTTGATTGTATAAATTGGTGAAGTGGAGATTAAAGGACTTGATTGTGTCACCATTGTTATAAACAATATTTTTATATTCCCTTAGCAAATCTATTGGATTTTTAGGATTCCCATAAGTTGATTTAAACCAGTAAGTCAATTCATCCGAAGTTGAAAATAATTTACGAGGTAATTCGAAGAATTCAACTGCAACTTTCCCTTCTAAAGAACTGGAAAATAAGTGTATGGAAGTATCATTATTATTTTCTCCTATATTATGACATGCATTAGAAAATGTAATTAAATTTTCTTGAGTGGAAATGGTGCCATTTCCTGATAATTTAGGAAAATGATCCTTAAATTTTGAAAGTGGATTTTTAGCTGGTGTAGGATTCAAGGGTAAAGATACATGCCATGGTGTATTGGTCGCATCTTCTCTAAACTGAAATAAACCAAATTTCTTGATCACTTTGACATGACTTGTTGTAGATTGAACCGGGATGTGATGACTGGAAATTATTCCAATTATGGAGGAGGAAGATCTTTGTGTAGAGGTAGATGAACTAGAACTAGAATAATATCTTGAAGATATCATATTAAAATAAATGGGAATTAAAGACATCAATGAACTAGATGAGTCAGATAAATATATTCATAGTTTAGGTTGCAAATTCTTTAGGAAAAATTTCTTTCTTCCAACTTCAGATAAAGGATTGAACTTAGGAGATAAACTTCTTGTTCTTCGAGAAGAATGAGATCCAGATAAAATAATTCAACCTTGTACTAAGGGGGTTGATCTTGGGATTGATTTTGTTGGCATTACCAAGAATGATGGAGTTCTTTGTGTGCATGAGTTTTTTCTAAAATTAGATTGAATAACGTCGAAGAAATACTAGTCTGATCATCCAAACCATCACCAACGTTAGGTTGTCATGCAACAAGAAAAGTCATGAAATAAAAGAATAAAAGAAGAAAACTAAGTACAAAAAATAAAATACAACTACTAGAAAACTATGGATGATTTCCCCAATATGGTCGCTAAATAAATGTTGATGAAAAGGAATGGCTATCCTTATACCAACATTTTCGAATAATTCTAGGCTAAAGAAAGATAGGTGGGATTGTTACCCTATGTTTATAGCCTTATGAAAAAAATATCAATTAGTCCTCAATAAATATGTTCTTGGGCCTAATGTTGTCTTTTATATTGTGCTATGACAAAGAAATAAAGAAATGTTTGTAACATAAATTTATAACAGATTCAAAGAAAATTCATGACAACATAAAATATGAAATAAAGATTACACATATATTCTAAAATGAGACTCCAAAACCATCGAATGAATTCAGTTATGAAATACATCCAAAAACATTCTTTCATACCCGAGAATGGGTAAGGACTAGCATAAGACTTAGAAGTCAAAGGTGGAATGTTACATCACACAGAGACGACTGGTATCTTCTAATTAAAACCAGGACTGAGTAAATTCCTAATTAGCACTAAAAAATTAATTCATAAATACAATAAGAATTTACAGACTATCAGAAACAGATGATCAATCTTCTGAAGTGTAATATCCCAACTAGATATCTTTATGTTTTGACAATTTTTTTTATTTTAAAGATGGTTTGTCCCTGATATATTTCTCCAAATAGTTTAAACCCAAAAGAGACAACTTCTAAAAATTCATAGATAATATCCAATAACAACCAATACTGAAATATATCACTGCAAATATATAGTCAAGAGTATGTGTTGCTTTTTTAATTAATGTTGTGAAGGCAATACACAAATTGTCACAGTGCTTATATAAAGGCCCTTTCAACAATTATTTTACACAACAACAAGCAATTATAAGAGAGTGCAATGAAAGATATAACCTGGAGGGAGAGTGTGTCCCAACTGTGTAGAATGGACCCACCTAATAGAGATGCAAACCTATGAGAATTACATCCAAATATATATGTTTATGTAGAAACCAATATATAGAGTGAATACCAATCTTGTATGCTGAATATGAATGATGGCACTGACCCCCAAACAAAAATATCGATTCCCCAAGAATAATGATGAGTTTCCACGCTAAAAAATGATGGTGAATGCACCCATATTGAGATAATTATCAGACTTCAATTAGCAACCATTTGTTGTGTATAGATGTGCCTAGAATAGAGGCGAGGCACCAACCAATAGAGATAATGTGTTGGGAGATTGATTGTTGTCATTGATGTCAACCCTAGTCATGGGTTTTGTACCGCAAGATTGATGAAGGTATTTGGACATGAAGGAAAATGCACATGCAGATACAACATCCATGGATGGATAGTATACATCATGTTGTTTCCGGTGGTATGTGGC
>ML778896.1:486932-522161 GCA_009831015.1 Picea engelmannii
AAAATAATTAAAGAAAATAATTACAAAATAAGAAAGTGTCAGGTCGGCCCTAATGTTAAAAGGAAGTGACATAAATGTTATAAATAAATATCATTATACATTCATTTGATACAAGTCGAATTTTAGAGGGAAGAAGAAGTAAAAGAAGGCCAGATTTCAAGGGAGGATGAAGTCTTTTGGTGATGTGTTCTAAGTATCAACATAATGGACTTGCGCTAGTACACACAGGTTCCCATCCCCAAATCGCTCCACCAATCTGAATATGTTGCACCCAGAGAGAGGAAGATGTACATAGGGATAATGTGGTTTAGTGTAGCAACAAACTCGCCCAAATGTTAAGTGGTATCAACAACCATGAAGGGGTCACACTTCCCCCACTATAAAATTTTCCTCCCACTATAATATTCTCCCAGTTGTTGAAGAAAGTGCCTAGGATGAAGGTATCCAACCTCCACGTGGATATTCCAATCTCCTAGAAGCAAATCGGCCATTGTATTTCCCAACTCAACTGCAACACAAGGAAACTCGACCTCTTTCTCAGAAATTGACTACAAGGAGATGAGAATAGGTAGAAATAAGTCCAATGAAGAAATATGAGATGATCCCATCCTCGAATCTGACTAGGGTGTATCGTTGCAACACCAAAACTAGATATGAAAGAAAGGGTTTCCAAGAAACCCTAGAAAAATCTCCAAGAGCTCTCCAAATCTATTTTCTTAATGAGAAAAAGAAATGATGATGGGTGCCTCCTCTTTTCCCCTCTTTTATTTATTCATTGAATTAATTCCCACTCACTTTAATTTTTAATCTTCTTTTAAAGTCACTTTATGCTTGCACACTTTATAATTTTTAAGTGGCTTTATTTTGCCTAAGACCCATGTCTCCCTTTTTCCCCTTTTCACTTTATAAATTCATTTCCTAGGAAACAGTTGAGTTCCCTAGGTAATTTTTCCGACTTATCCTACGGGAACCAATTTAGGCTACTGGAACCATTCCTTATGCTTCCTAGGCCAACGGGGACATTACATTCCTCCCCGCATGAGATTGCTTGTCCTCAAGCAACTGTAATCCAGGATGTTGAAATATCTTCTCTCCTTCCCAAGTAGTGTCCTTGATAGGTATATTTTTCCATTTGATTAGGTACTCTTCGATGCTCTTGTTCCTTAATTTCCACTCTCTGGTCTACAAAACATCCTCCAGAATTAGAATCAAATCCCCCTCCTCATCCAATGGTGGAAACTCTGTAGAAATGACAACATGTTGTCCCACCGTCTTCTTGAGGCATGAAACATGAAAGACATTGTGTATCTTACACCCCTCTAGAAGCTCTAGCTCATAAGCTACTTCCCCGACTCGCCTCGAAATCCTTAAGGGACCATAGAATAGTGAATTCAATTTCTCTACCCCTTTCATTTTCAAGGATGATTTTTTGTATGGATGCAAACGGAGATATACCAAGTCTCCCACCTCGAAAGTGTGCTCCACTCTATGCTTGTCGACATACATCTTATGTTGATTCCGTTCCATTTGCAGGTTATTTTTTAGAGTTCACAAGATGTCTTGACTCTCCTGAATCCTATCTTTGTCTTTGGGTGCCCGACTGTCCCCAAATTATTTATCCAAAAAGGTGGTGGTGTCATAACCATACAAATATTTGAAAGGTGTCATCCTGATTGACATGTGATAAGTGGTGTTATAGAAATGTTTACCCAAGTGAAGCCATTTGATTCATGCCTTCTCTTGCCCGGATACATAATTTCTCAAATACCCCTCCAGCCATTTGTTCACAATTTTTGTTTTCCCATAAATCTGAGGGTGATAACTGGTACTAGGTGTTAATTTTTCCCCTATGAGTCTAAACAACTTCTGCCAGAATCCCCCCATGAATATGTTGTCTCGATCACTAACAATTTTCTTGGGAAGTCTATGGAGCCAAAATACCTCTCTAAAGAACAGCTCCGCTACTTGCGCTACAACGTATTTGTATGATATGGAAAAGAAATGGGTGTATTTAGTAAGATTTTCAACCACCATGTAGATACAATATTACCCCTTAACCAGAGGCAACACTGTGATAAAATCCATCGAAATTCTTTCCCATTTTTGTTCAAGAATTGGAAGCGGTTGGAGCAATCCTGCTGAGTGGGTATGTTCCACCTTATTTTGCTGACAGATGTGGCACTCCCATACAAAATTAAATACATCATTCTTGAGACCCTTCCAAGAGAACCTCACCTGAATTTGTCTATAACTCTTCAGGTATCCTGGATGACCTGCCAAAGGAGAAGTATGTGTTGCATGCAAAATTTTGTCTTTCAACTGGGATTCTAGTACTAAATAGATCTGGTCCTTATAATGTATGATGTTGTCAATAACCCTGTACCTGTCATTGGAGACCTGAACATCAAGTATCTCACAAGAAAAAAAAAAATTGGAGTATTCTACCAATAGAAGTGCCTTCCATTCCACTAAAGTATCCATGAGAGATATATTGGGTATCCTCGATAGGCCATCAACAACCACATTATTGTTTCCTATCACATACTCAATTTCAAAATCGTAGTCTTGGATTTTATTGATCCATTTTTGTTACCCCTCGCTCAACTCCTTTTTCTCCATGAGGAACCTCAATCTATTATGATCGATCTTTACCTTGAACTTGTTCCCCACAAGGTACTGCAGGAATTTGGTCAAAGAATGCATTATGGCCAACATCTCTTTGTCATATATGGAGTAATTCCGCTCATACTCTCGTAGTTTGTGTCTCTCAAATGCTATGGGGTGACCCTTTTTCATCAATACAAATCCTATACCAATTCCCGAAGCATCACACTCCAAGACAAAGGGATGAGTGAAATCAGGGAGTGATAATATAGGGCATGATCTCATCACTTGCTTCATTTTCTCGAATGTCTCCTAGGCCTTCTCTATCCAAACAAAAGCCCCCTTTTTGGTCAGATCGGTCAGTGGCGCTTTCAACTGTGAGAATCCCTTAATAAATTTCATGTAGTAAGTGCAAAGACAGAGGAATCTCTTCAGTTCTATAACATTCCTAGGATTTGGTCACTCAATGATCACGTTGATATTTTCTTGGCGCACTTGTACCCCATTCATCCCAATCACATTCCCCAAGCATAGCATCCCTATCATACCAAATTCACACTTGGATTCCTTCGTGTACAACTGCTGACTCTATATAATACCAAGTACTTCATCCACATGTCACAGATGATCCTCCCATGTTTTTTTGTATATGAGGATGTCATCAAATAATACCAATAAGAACTTTCTCAACTGCTTATTGAATACATGATACATGCACATCTAGAAAGTGGCAGGGGCATTAGTTAGCCTGAATGGCATGACCAAAAACTCATAATTCCCATAGTGGAATCTAAAGGTTGTCTTAGGTACATCTTGCTCTCGTACCTTGATCTGGTGATACCCTGATCGAAGATCAATCTTCGAGAAGCATTTGGCTCCCCTGAGTTCATCCATTAAATCATCGATCCTAGGTATGGGGTATCGATTCTTGATTGTCTTATTGTTTAGGGCCCTATAGTCAATACACATCGGTAGATTATTTTCCTTCTTCTTGACTAAGACAATGAAAGAGGCAAATGTGTTGGAACTATGGTGGATGTGGCCCATTTTCAAAAATTCTTTAATGGTTTTTTCAATCTCGTCCTTGTAAATTTTAGGGTGCCGATATGGGTTTGTGATAACTGATTGGACCCCCTCCTCTAACTCTGTGATATGCTCAAAACCTCTATCAGGTGGAATGCGAGGAGGGATGTCACTAAATACTTTATGATGTTTGTGGAATATTACATGTAAGTCCTCTGGAAGCTTTTGCAGATGGTCAGGTGGCTCTCTGTCAGAAATAAAACACTCTACAACCCACTCTATATCACCATGCCTCATAACTGCCTCCATGTTGTGTGATGACACAATCTTAGGTGGGTACTGGTGCATGGATCATAGTACCACTTTCCTTCCATCATGCACTATGAAATCCATCTCCATGGTCCTCTGATCAGTAGTGTATTTCTCAATAGAGTAAATTCATTGAAATCCCAACACTACATTTGTTCCTAGTATGTACACCATAAAGGAATCATCTTTCATTGAGTAGTTTCCCATGGTTATTAAGAGCTTGGGAATCCACATGGTGAAAATCATATGGTAGCCTCATAATATCACTACTGTGAACCCGTCGAATTACTCTGTCGGAATTCCTCTCCTCTCGACCATGTTATCATCAATGAAGTTATGGGATGCTCCCCCATTGATCAATATTGTCACCGTGTGCCCTTGTAGGACACCTCTGACCCTGAAGGTATGATATCTCGGAAATCATGACATCGAGGCCATGAATGGGTCCTTAGCCCCAGCCTATGAAGACTCTTGTCTTAATGTTGGATGTGCTTGGTCCTATGCCTACTAAACCTTCTCATCCTCATCACTATCACTGTCATAGTATACCTCAATGTAATGGGCATTTCCCATTCTGTCCTTCCCGTCGCATTTGTGCCCTGGTGCCCATGGCTCCTCACAGCTGAAACATAATTTATTTTTCCTCAATTATCTCTTGGTCTCTTCATCCAATTTGGTCTTTCCAGCCCAATCTCTCTGAGGTGGTATGATGTCCTTAGTCCTTGGGGTAATAGTTGGTTTGGGCGGAAACCGACTTTTAGGTACTGCATCCTGCATATCCCAAGATCAGCTGACTGCATCCTGTAAAGAGGTAGGCTTGTAGGCCTTGAACCATTCTCGTAGAGGCTCCATTAGCCCCTCAACAAAAAACATCACTAGACGACCCTCTTAAATGTATGACACCATCACAATGACCCTTTGAAACTCAGATATATATGCCTCTAGGATACCTATCTGTTTGAACTGAGCCATATCTCTGAAGTGAAGCTCAGGGTACTTCCTTTCAAATCTCTCGATGAGTCTCTATGTGAAGTCCAGGTATGAGGTAACCCTGACATGTCCCAAAGTGACTAACCCATGGCACCACCACTCATGGGCCTTGCCATCTAGGTGCAAGGTGGCCAATTTAATGACATTTGTCTCTGTCATCTCGTGCAGCAGGAAGTAAGTGTCGAGCTTCTGCACCCATGATCTAGAGGATCATTTAGAGCCCCCGTCAAATTTGGGAATAGTGACTTTCCCAATGGTACACTGCAACTCAAAATTGTGTGTCATGGCCCTCATGAGCCATCTTGGTCGGTTTTTTCTCTTCATATTGCATAACTTCACGAAGGACATGGCTGAGTGGAAATCATCTCCTAGTCTCCTGTACTCCTCTAAATATGCCCTATAGGGCTCATCCTGCTCAACCTGCATCAATGGACATGCGGCCTCATTCCCCAAAAATTGAGGCATAGTGGGTCTGGGGGATTTAGTGTACAAGTGGGGGTGGATCTACATGGTAATGCATTAGTGGCTGCCTTCTCCATTGTTTGAACCCCCATCACCATTATAGTTCTTCTTCGTTGTGCCCTCCAACGAAGTCTTTGCAAACTACCCCATGAGGTCCATCATGGCCTTTTGACCCTTGGCCAAGTCATTCAAGATATTGAACAAATTGTTGATACTGGTATCATCTTCTTCCCCCATAGTTCCTTTTCCCTTAGGTGTGATAGATGGTGCTGCCTCTCATGTCCCTTCTTCTCTAACCACTTATTCTTCTTCCCACCCAGGGGGATTTGGGGTCCTTCTCGTCTTTTGGTCTAATAAATATGATTACAAATGCCCCTTAGAGCCCACAACTATAGAGGAACATGCTTTGATACCACTGTAATATCCCAACTAGATATGTCTTTATGTTTTGGCAATTTTTATGAGTTTAAAGATGGTTTGTCCTTGATATATTTCTTCAAACAGATTAAACCCAAACTATTGTAAGTGCAATCTTAATGTTTCTTGTAACGAGACAACTTCTAACAATTCAGAGACAATATCCAATAACAAATAATATTGAAATATATCACTACAAATATAGATTCAAGAGGATGTGTTTCTTGTTTAATTAATGTTGTGAAGGTAATACACAGATTGTCACAGTGTTGATATAAAGGAACTTTCAACAATTATTTTACACAACAACAAGCAATTATAAGAGATTGTGATGAAATATATAACCTCGAGGGAGAGTGTGTCCCAGATGTGTAGAATGGACCCGCCTAATAGAGATGCAACCCTTTGATAATTACATTTAGATATATATGTTTATGCAACAACTAATATATAGAGTGAATACCAATATTGTATGTTGAATGTGAATGATGGAACTGGCCCCCAAACAGAAATATCGATTCCCCAAGAATAATGATGACTTTCATTGCTTTGAAATGATGGTGAATGCACCCAACTTGAGATAATTATCAGACTTCAATTAGTATCCATTTGTTGTGTATAGATTCACCCATAATAGAGGTGAGATGTCACCCAATAGAGATAATGGACCTGCGCTAGTACACGCGATTTACCATACCCAAATCGCTCCACCAATATGAATATGTTGTGCCCATATAGAGGAGGATGTACCCAAGGATAATGTGCTTCAGTGCAACATCAAACTTTCCCAAATGTTAAGTGGTATCAACAACAACGAAGGGGCACACTTCCCGCACTATAAATTTGTCCTCCCACTATAATATTCACCCATATGTTGAAGAAAGCACCTAGGATGAATGTATCCAACCTCCACACAGAGATTCCAGTCTCCTAGAAGAAAATCAACCACTGTATTTCCCAACTCAACCACCACACAAGGAAATTCGGCCTCCTTATCAGAAATCGACTGCAAAGATATGAGAATAGGTAGCACTAAGTCCAATGATGAAATCTGAGATGATCTCGTCCTCGAATCTGACTAGGGTGTATCATTGCAACACCAAAACTATATATGAAAGCAAGGGTTTCCAAGAAACCCTAGAAAACTCTCCAAGAGCTCGCCAAATCTATTTTCTCAATGAGCAAAAGCAAGAATGAGGGGTGCCTCCTCTTTTCCACTCTTTTATTTCTTCATTGAATTAATTCCCACTCACTTTACTTTTTAATTTTCTTTTAAAGTCAATTTATGCTTGCACACTTTATAATTTTTAAGTGACTTTATTTTTCCTAAGACCCATGTCTCCCCTGTTATCCTTTTCACTTTATAAAGTCATCTCCTAGGCAAAATTTGAGTTCCCTGGGTAACTTTTCTGAATTAGCCTATGGGAACCAATTTAGGCTAGTGGAACCATTCCTTATGCTTCCTAGGCCAATGGGGACATTACATGAAGCATGTCGACTATTGATGCTTCTTGGTCCTTCTTATTTCCACCTTCAGTGGTACCCTGCTATCAACAAGAAGTTCTTAGTTTTTAAGTGTTTTAGAAATGAATGAAGTAGTATTGTGATCTCACTCTAGAGCAAGATAAAACCTTATCAAATTTTGTACTTCTATCTCTCTCTCCTTTTGTTTGTCCCTCAAGTTCTCATTTTATTCTCCAAAAATAGTTTTGAGTAGTTCCAACTACTTGTAGTTAAGTTATTTAAATAAATTTTAGTTAGATATGGAAAACTCATAATTAAATATTAATAAATAATGATAAGGGTATAATAAATATTAACTAATAGGTGGGGACCCCCTATTTAAATCTATTGTTTAATTTTCAAAATATCCCCTTGTTACTCCATAAACAAATATGCATCAATGTCATCAAATCAGAATTATATACACATATCCCAATCAACTCACACACAAAATATTTAAAACATACTTGTGACTCTCAAATACCAAGTATATATGCATGTACATGCCCAAAATAAGTAAGTCAAGAAGTTGTTCAAAATATACTACTATCCAAAGATAACTAAAGTTTGTTCAAACAGTGAATCAAAAATAAATAACATGATCAAATCATAAATTATATTTTTTATGTGAGGCAGTCTTCCTCTGCCCACTTTCCTTAGACTCTGTTAGCTTGGGCATCTGTGAATCTGCTTTGATGGGAATTTTACCTTTAAATGTCGATGCCTCTAGGTGCATCTATCCAAAAGAGATATGTCTATCCTCATGTCTGGGATGCAGGGAATGAGATGTAACTGAATGTGAGGATGTCTCAGACTAGTCGTACTCAATAGAATGGGTAGGTCATTTTCCTTTGCTAGGCTCGAGTTCTTGGGATTTGAAATATTTGGGCAGTGCATGTGAAGAAATTGAATCAATAGGCTGAGTAGGTTGCTCAAAAGGAGGTGGTGGTGGAAATGGAAAAGAAGCTACTGGACATCCATCAAAATGAGGGGGAGGAGGATGTGCAATATCATTCCAACCATAATCAACTAGGACCTTGGGTGGTAAGGACACATGTGGATGCACTAGTAGGCTAGAGATGCTAGGATCAGGGCACAAAGGTGGTATTCAAGTGGAGGAGGAGGATGTAAGGCTCTTTGTCTAGCTAAGTTCAAGAAACCTTTCTATAAGAGTTGATTAAACTCTTTAGAATTAACATCAAAGTCTCTTGTTTCCTCGCCAAAAGTCATTTGACCTTCTTCCTCTTCCTCTATTTCCTTTACCATGGCTGCCTCTACTAAAAAATCTCATGTATTAAACATAAAGCTTGGTTAGGTTATGTATACAGTAGAAAAGTAGAACATCAAATACCATTTTCGTTTTCATAATTTTAGAAATATCTCTAAATTGATCAACAAGAAAGCAAGCATACAACTAGAGATAAAATGGAAGGGAAACTGAAAACAAACTTTCATCTCTGCTTGGAAATATGTACAGATAGCACCACCTCATATAACTGATGTGTAATTAAGAGCATGGGAATTAAAATCTAATTGGGAAAATGAGAGGCTTTATAATGTATGGAAAATGGACATAAATGGTAAGGAATGAGTGTTACATGTTCAAAATAAAAACACACCAGCCATCAACTATCAACCAATATCCCAATGTCTATCAATAATCATCTCATGAATTCCATGTCAATCACATCCTTATTAACTTCTAGCATATTCATTGTCCATGTCTAAAGAAACCTTTGAATTTTCTCATGTATAAGGGGGAAAATATCAGAACTAAAAATGAACATGGTATTTGGGATTTGGGAACAATTTATGTAAAATGAGAGTATGAAGGGGATTGGTTCTAAAAACAAAATGAACAATTGACTATTTTCTAAAATATATGACTTCATTCAAAACATAGTTCATTAAAGAAAAATCATATTGAAATATATCCTTTTCAAATTCTTCCCTCGTCCATAATTTTAATCAATGAAAATTTATTCTTGCTGTCAAAATGTCCATGCCAAACTCATAGAAAAACGTTTCATATTTCATACACCAAGGGGAGGAAAATGAATTTTTAAAATGATATACGTTCCTGGGGAATTAAGGAATGATGAATGAAAAGTGAAGGTATGAGGGTTTTGACCCTATATGTAAAAATAAAAACATTTCCTAGTTCTCAGACAACCCATCCACATTCTTATTCCAAATAAGTATTCCTCAGAAACCAATGACTAGATCTCCAAACAAACAATGCATTTATAGGAAACTTAATATCTACACATAATGTTTTGTATCATAACCTTTAATGATCTTCAAATAACATATAACAAGGGTTATACAAATTGAATATGTCAATAAAATTGATGCTAATATTTTCAATACCCAACACTAACTCCAACAGATGCCACTTGGGAACCAGCTACCATTCTACAACAATTTCTCCATCTCAAGCCTTAGGACAAGGTTGTTTTTAATGGGGAGGAAATGATAGGGACATAACCCGTCATGTAGGTAGAATAATATATTTCCATGTAATAAAGGTCAATATTAATAAGGCCTAGCAATAAGGAAGAATAGTTCCAATGTAAGAAGACCTAATAGAAGATTTTGCTTCTAGAAGGGTCTTCCTCTAGATGGTTATTTTGATAGACCTATTTAGTATAAATAGGAGTCGAGGGTATGAGAACTATTGTCTTGGATATTATTTTAATAGAGCTCTACTCTGTTGGAGGTTTCCCCCTCGAAGAGGCAAGAGAACATTGCTCTCAGTAATCAAAGTGCTCTTTCTGGTGTTCTTCTAGTATCATTTTGGTATTATTGTGGTGTTGTTTTGGTTATATTTTTGTTCATCTTCCATTTCTAGCTATTTAGTTTTGTTCTGCATACTTTTTAATATCTGAAATATTACAGAGAGAGGGTTTCCTCGACGAAGGCCTCTCGAACCATTAAAATTTTTGGTGGGCGATCCATTTAATATGATTGATAAGAAATCCTTCAAGACTAGATTCATAACCTAGGTGACCCAATGTTCTGCAAAACCAAAAGCTAATAACATCTTTCTTAAAAAGTCCCAGTTCATCATATCATATGCTTTAGACATATCTAGTTTCATCATCATCTCCGCCTTTTTGTATATTTTTAGACAATGTATTGCTTCATGTGCTACTATGATTCTGTCAAGGATTTAGCTTCCTTCCACAAATCCCCCTTATTCCTGAGATATGATTAATGGGAGGATTGGTTTGAGTATGGTAGCTACTAGTTTAGAAATGATTTTATAAATGACATTACATAAAGTGATAGAATGAAACGTATCTGCAGTGTTGACTCCTTTGACCTTCGGGATGAGAGTAATAAAATTGGAGTTGAAGTGTTGAAGAATAAATTTGGAGGTGCGATATTCCTTGAACACCTCCCATATATATTGACCCATAACTTCCCATCCTGTTTGGTAGATATCAATTGTGAAGTCTTCCGGTCCTGGAGACTTTCTGGAAGACATACTTTCAACAATTTCCTCCACCTCTTCAAATGGCGTTGGTCTCATCAAAGCCTGTGATTTTTCTGGTTGCACTAACCTTGGGACGACTCTAGTGATTTTTGATATTGCAGCTTCTCGATTGATTTTCAGCTATGCAAGAAGATTTTGGAAGTAGTTGAGAAGCTCTATTTCTATATCATCCTTGTTAGTTTTATTTCTTCCTTCATGGGATTTAATGGCTACTATTTTGTTTCTGTTTCTTCTTTGAATTAAGGAGTTGTGAAATAACCGAGTGTTTTTATCCCCTTCTTTTAACCATTATATCCTTGATTTTTGTGTCCATGGGATTTCTTCCTATATTTCTCTTTTGACTATCTCTTCCTTAATCATGGCCTCTCTTTTTGAGAGGTTGGGGAGAACAAACCTTGAATGCCTTGTTTCTAACTCTCCTTCATGTTCCAGCCTTTGTTGAAACTGGTACATTTTTGTTCCATGGACATTTTGTTGTTATTTCCACCAACATTTCAGGTGAGGATGGAAATTCGGGTGGTCCAACCAAACTTCTTACATTTGAATGGTGTGGGTCATTGTTTCCATACATGGTCTCGTTCCTGGGTGATTGGCCAGTGGTTTGACTCCTGTAGGGGGAGGACCTTGACCACGACTCCTTGTTTTTATGTGAAGGTATTTTCTAAAATTAAGAATCTATCCAACCTAACTACAATTATGTGTTCTTTACCCCTTCTGTTATTCCATGTGAAGGCACCATTTCTGGTTGGGAAGTCCACTAGTCCTAGATTTTCTATGATTTCACCAAAGTTTTTACTCTCTTGGTCTAGTTTGTAGATCCCTCCCTGCTTGTCTAAGGGAGTTGTGATCATATTGAAGTCTCCTCCAAGGACCCATATTTGAATCCTGATAGAGTCTCCAATTAGGTTTAATTCATCCAAGAAATTTCTCTTTAGATTGGGCATATTTAGGCCATACACATTGGTGATATATCCTTCCTCCTATGTTCTAATACACCTAAATTTGAGAGTCATGTGCCTGGCATTGGAATATAATTCCTTCATTTCTATGAGATCAGGGTCCCAGAGAGTTGTTATTCCTCCAGAAGTTCCTTCCACTTCCATCCACATCGTCTCACTGCCAGGACAGATTTTATGGGTTATCCTTCCCATGTTATTGTTTTCACATTTTGTTTCTTGGAAGATTATATCCGCCTTCATCCTGGATATTTTAGATTTTAGCATCCCCTATTTGGACAAACTATTCATTCCCCTAATATTCCAGGATGTAATCATCATACTTAAGATTTTGGTTGGGGATGAAGTAATTGTCCGGGAGAGAGAACACTTGTCATGAGTCCACCATTTGAGCTCTTTTTTCTTCTATTTTTTAGCAATAGGGTTTTTTGCCTCTTCTTTTCTCACCTCCTGATTGTTTATTGGGGGATTTAAGGGGGCTGGTATTGATACCCATACCTATATATGGCGTTGGTGCGAACTCTGTGGAATTTCCTTTACCTTTTACAAGTTTTTATCTCATATTGTAGTTTGTGGATCTGATCAATGGTGAGGTTTTTAATTATCATTGGCCCATGAATCTCACTCAATCTTAAGAGATATATCTTTGTCTCCTCCAATTCCATTGCTTGGGTTTCCTCCATGTATGATTCCTCCATTGAATCTTCTCCTAATCCTCGAGAGTCCCTCATCTGAACTTATGTCTCTGTTATCGTTTTATGCCCTAGTTCTTTCATTGTATTACGTCTTTTAGACTCATCCTCTTTTGATCCTATAGTGTCATTTTGAAAATTTTCGGGTTTCTTTGCCTATTCTTTCTCGGTGGTTCCATTGAGTTTTCCTTCCAATATTTTGAATTTGTTACTTGTGATTTTAGGTTGGTTTGTTACCAGTTGTTTGGGTTGTCTTCTCCCCACCTTTCTTTTATTTGGGATTTTAGAAAATATCTCTCGATCTGTTTCCCCTTTTCCCAAATTCCCCTATGGGGGAGCATTGAGGGGGCAATCCCTAAAGATATTTATATGGGTGTAGCATTTTCTACATCTAAATGGGATATGTTCATAGTCTAAGGACTAGGTCCATTCTTCATCCTGATACGAGAATATAATATATTTTGGTAGAGCCCCTGCTACATTCAGGTAAACACATATCCTTACATAGGATACATACCTGGCCACCTTGGTGATTTATGATATCTTGACAAAGGATCCCAGGGTATTACCAATGCCTTCAAGGGTCTTTGGTTCTTAGAATTCCCTTGGGAGGGAATACAAGTGGATTCATACCGACATCTCTGTGAAAGTTTCTTTCCCCAAGGTGAACCTCTCTAACCAGTGTCTCATGTACGATTCGATAGAGTTGAAGAAATATGGGCCTTCATCAAAGACTTTTTCTTGTTAAAAGGGGTACGAGAACATGGTTGTGAAGAACCCCTTAGATCCCAGTTCAATATCAATTTTTCCCTTTATGTTCCATCATTCCTTGATCCATAGTTGGAGGGATTTCTCCAAGGTCCAAATACCCATAAATTTACCTATCAAGGCATGGTCTTTCATCTATTGGATGTAGTTCCCTATGCCATGTGAGGTTACCTCGTATATCAGTTTTTTTGTTGTATTAGGTAAGTATCCATTGTGTAGTCACCATTGTTTCTTTTTTCCTTTCTCTACCTTGTCTCTTTGTGTCATATTTGAATGACCTTCATCATTTGTTCGGTACCTACTCCCCCATCTCGGTATCCTTGTCCTTGATGTCTAGCCTACTATTGACTGCGTCCTTAAAGGAAATTTTCCTTGTTGCCTTTCCTTCTGTCATCCCTGTTGCACCTCTTTTGTCACCTAAATGAGAAAAACAAAGGTTCTTACAAGCTTAGTTGGGTTAGCTAAGAAAGACAACAGTAAAGGAAAGGGTTAGAGAAAGAAACATAAAAGAACAAACTAAGAATTAAACTAAGAAATAAAATAAAAACTAAACTATTGAGCATAAGGACATAAGAACAAAAAACCAATAAGATGCATGTCACCAATGGCAAGGATTATATTAGTGAAAGAAAACACCAAGAAGAAAGAGGACTTTAGGTCCCTTCTTCCTCCAAGGGAGGGATCTTGGACCCCCATAACTAAGCTCTTCTTACAGCTTTGAATGAAATGGTGAAAGAATCCCAAGCTAATCCACTCAAGAGGTCAGATGGATTGCCCAATGTAATGATGCTAGTATACTCTTGATGAGAAAAGAGGATTCCCCAAGAGAATAGAAGCATCATAACCTTGCAAATGAATTCCTTGAAAATGTATTGCACCCATGGCCTTGTTTTATAGCATCACTTTGAGGTATTGTGCAACCATCTTTTAGTGTGAAAAGGGGTTGTTTAGGGAATTCTTATGTCTTTGACCAACCACCCAGTCGGATCCAGCTGAGATTTGGATGTGAAATCAACTTGGAAGCTGAACCAGAAGTGGGTGGGAGGCTGACCAATCTCATCAATGCATCGTTCTCAGGTGTGCACGTCTTTTAGCAACCAAAGTCACACATCGTTCACATGTTCTCTTTTCGTGCGTTTCTGGTTTGCGCATGTGCGCGTGCACCCTGTGTAGCCATAGAGAACCTTAATTTTATCATTGGTTGTA
Source organism: Picea engelmannii (assembly GCA_009831015.1). Classification (NCBI taxonomy): domain Eukaryota; kingdom Viridiplantae; phylum Streptophyta; class Pinopsida; order Pinales; family Pinaceae; genus Picea; species Picea engelmannii. The sequence continues at coordinate 501,362 of ML778896.1, forward strand.
TAGTTTTGGACCTTTTGGAAATGATTTTTTGGTAATTTTGGTCCATGGGTCGACTCATAATTGTTTGAAGCTGTTGGATTCCTGTAACCATTTGCGGATGAAATTTCAGTGATAACAGATGCCCTCTGATGGATGAGGTTAGGAGCATATGTATAGCTGAAATTAATCAATGTTTCTTATATTGAGAGTGTCATTGTAAGAGAGAGCGATAGTGAGAGTATCAAGAGTGACCTGTTGGAAGGAGAAGGGAACCTATAGGACCTGACCTTCCATAAGGTGTGAAAAATAAATTGTGTACAAATGAGGCAGGCATGCCCCATGCTTGTGTCATGTAACTCAAAAAAGAATGGTGTGTTGATGTAGAAAACCACAGTGCCCTCAGGGGAGATCATGATAAAGGCAGAAGACAATTCTGAGGAGGAACATACTCTAAATAGTAGGCAATGACACCTGTAAGAAGTATCACGGATTCTGTAGGTGTTGATAGCCCAGCCAAATTCAGAGGTCTTTGACAAATATATAAGAAATAACTGCAATAGTCGCAAAGTATGACCCACCGTAACATGAGAAAGTGTTGAAGTCAAATTTTACGAGGGTCAACGACAACAGGGAGAAATTATGGTTCTCCCTGTGTCGTCTGAGACCTCTCATTGGAAAGGTAATGAGAGTCAAGATATTGTCGCCCTTCTGGAAACTATGATGATGTCGACAAAAAGGGGGACGTGACTCCAAGAAGCAAAGGGATTTGTGAAATCTACTAGGTGAGGTTGGGAACTTAGGAGGTACATGGATGAAATCAAAATGTATGAAGACTCAATACTACCCTTGGTTGGGGGTATATGCGAAGTATAAGTGGACGCAACCGTTCAACTAGGTCGAGTGTCAAGGGGACAACAAGACGTGGGATAAGTTGTGTCAGAGGTAGGACAAAGTGGACAAACTCAGAGAGCAGAGGTAAGTGGCCTCTGGGATACTCGGAGTATATGGATGATGTCAACAGGAGTAGATGATAAGGAGTGCCCCAACCAAGGGCGACATGGGTTGCGTTTGCCAAAAAATGGAAGAAGGTCGCCAAAGGGGATGACAAAAAGATATGTAAATGCTGGAAACAAAGGCTTTTTACAATGTATAAAGAATAATTTGGGATGAGTGTACAAATACAAAAACGGGTTCCCCAATGTAATATGGTTGAGCCAGTTAGGGCACATTTTTCTTGGAGAACTGGTGGAGGCCCCATGGGTGGGTTTTTGTATGAGGTAGATGAAATGGCAGGAAAGTTGTGGATGGGAAAACTGATTGTGGATGAAATGGAGGGTTAATGATACTATGGAGGTGCAGTCAAAAGAGAACCTTGAAGAGATAATCATGGGAATCCATGGGGAAAGCTAGCAAAATGAGGAGAATGAGTATGTGGCTGATTCATGACATGGTGTAATACTATTGGGACTCCCATCCCTAAAGGGTTGAAAAACAACATGAGTGTCAAAGTGCCAAGGGGTACTATGAATGGGACAACTCATGTGGGGGAGAGTGCTACTGGGTGACAATACCCAAAATGAAATGGAGGTGGTGGTACTGCAGAGACGGATATGGGGATCCTAAAGGAAAATTTTAGAGGGTGTGACTGGAGATGCAATTGAGATTCAGAGGGAATGATTACATGCCAGTGTTGATTATATACCTGGAGGGGTTGCGCTGATGTATGATGACCAAGTACCTACACACATGAAAACCAAATACCTGACGTGAACAATATCTGAAGAAAATTGAACATACAAGCACTTATTTGATAATTTTGAACATGAGCATGCATACCTAGATGGGGTATGAAAAAAAGGCGCCTCGGGGGCTAAGGATAAAAAATGGCCATCCATTTCTGTGTATGACCAGGCGAAAATATCTCGATATTCTTGAAAGAGGGATTTATAGGCGGTGATTTCTTGAGGAGTGCATGCGTCACCAATGGTGATTTCCTCCTCGACTCCATTTTTGATGGAAATATTGATTTTGATGGTCGGGGAAATGTTGGCCATGTTGCCTTCTTCAAAATCATCAGGGGTAGGAATGGGGTTGTTTAACCAGTCGATATGCCTTGATGGGATAAAATCCTTGGTTTTGACTGCGTATATGGGGTGTTGGTTAGGAGGCATGGAGGCTTCATGTGGAAAGAAGAGAGTTATGTGGTGTAGTGCATCCCATGGGTAGTTGGGGGTGTTTAACTCTTTGAGTATGTCCTCGTCACAGTGGAATTGGCGGGAATACAAGGGATCGTAAAGAGTGATATCGATGACTGTCACTGTGTGGTTTTCCTTTGGTGATGAAGAATCAGGGGGAATGACACAATGAGATTGCGATGGTTTTCTCACATAAACCAAATATCGAGGTACTAAGGAGTACCAATGATAGTTGGATGTAAAATTTTCATAGGGAAATGAACGGGAGAATTGGGGGTAAATCCTCGGATAAGTCATCCAAGAACCACAGAGGAATAGGGAGTGCCTCTAGTTCAAGAGAAATGATATGAAGAATCTCTAGTGATGAGGTAAGGTCAACCATCGATTCTGTAGGGGGCGCAGGGGTTTGAATCAGGGTCGATTGGCGTTGCCTGTATTCAATGATCATAGGACATTGGTATGCAAAATGATCTAAGGATTCACATAGCGAGAAAGGGCATGTCATACGTTCATTGACTAAATTTGTGACATAATGGATGTCAATGATGTTTGGTAGGGATGATCTATCTGGATTGGGTTCATTCTGGAAGCTTTGTCATACTGTGACTAATGTCTTTCGGAAGTGAGGTAGTGTTGGGAAATGGTGTGTATAATGGCCATATTCTGAACATATAACACAAGTGAATTTGGTTTGTAACGCTTTTCTACTTGAGTTAGGGGAGGTAGCGACAGTACTTGCTACAATGGCAAGCGATGATGGTGTTTGATTGAGTGGAATTAGGTTACGTAACTCAGGTAGAGATGGGCATTTGTTGGTTGGGTGTCCATCTTTCTCAGATAGTGCATAAGGAGGTTGGATGTGTGGGGGGAGTGGAGTTGTGGGCTCCTTCTTCTTTCACCTTCCCCCAGCTGTGGCAAGGAGGTTAGTGAGTGGGGGTGTAGAGGGTATGGTTGGAGTGAGTATGGGAATCATCATTGGGATTCCTTTCATTTGGGTGGGAAGGGATGGTGGAGGAACCATCGTTGGTGGATGTAAATACCAAACTGGAATTTCCAACACCATATTAGGGAGAGTAAGTGTTGCGGATACTTGGAAATATTGTACACCTGGTGGTGGGTAAAAGAAGTGGATTTGAGTAATGGATTGGGGAAATGTCTCCCAAATTGGGATATGGCCTTGGGGAGAGGTGAAATCGTGAATTGGTGGAGTCGACGAGTTCACAAGGGGCTCATGAGGGAGGAGCTCTAGGACTAGTGGGATGTTAGATATGATAGAAGCCTCCCTAGGAGGAAAGGTATCCTCCATGTCAGTTCCTTTGGATGATACGACGCATACCTGATTGGAAGGATGAAGGAGCGATGGTGCACCATGGTAAGTTCCTAACAATGATGGGTCTTTGAAAATCCCGAGACCCATTTCGATGAGTGGGTATCCTTCATGATTAGTGTGGATGAGAGGGAGAATATTATCGATGTTGGTAGAAGGGTTAGGATCATAATGTGAAACTTGGTCAATGTTAATGATCTTCCCGTTATGGGGGAACATCATGGTTTGAAAGACAGAAGAGGAAACTGCCTTCATAGCATACATTTAGCTACGACTGAACAAGATATTATAATTGAGTGGGGCATCGATAACTTCAATGTCGATGAGAATGGTCTTGCCCCCAAGTTCTATAGGGACATTTTGGAAGAGCCCTTCAGGAGAAGATGGTCATCCGTCATAAGCTCTTAAGGTAATGGCAGATGGTATGAGTTCGAGGGAACCAAGTTTCTACCATACATACTTGGGCATAATGCATGTGGATGCGCCTTCATCGATGATGCACCGATGAACTGTAATGTTCCAAATTTTCACTGGGATTTGAAAAGTGATGAGAGAAAGGAGGCGAGGGTCTCCACTGTTTAGGTCAAATGTGATGAGTTGAGTATCCACAGGGTCGACTACCCCCAAGTCGAAAAGTAATGATTTCCACTGAGTGGGACAAGTTTGACAGACTTCTAAGACTGACATGGCATTCGAGGATTGTGCTAAGTAATTGACCAAACTATAATTATGAGTCGACCTAGCCTATGGGTTGTGGACATTCCTACGCAAAGGGATGCGAGGGATGTGAAGAGATGTTTCTGCGTTAGGGTGAGGAATCACCAACGGGGGTCCTGTTGGTGCTGGGAGCGGGTGCATAGTATTGAAGACTACGTGTCTGCAGAAGGAATCCGTCCTCACTAGTGAGGAGGATAGTGCGATCTGTGGGATTGTTTGGATTGAGATATTGTTCCAACTGTGATGGGGTGGGTTGCATCTCCTGTTGGGTGTTCCTCACACCCTGGTGTGGAATGGGGTTTTGCAACACAGCTGGGGGTGGTTGTTGTACGTATTGTTGTGGGGCCTACTGAGGGACAGGTGATGTTGGAGGATGTGGTACACTTCCTCAGTCTTTCATCCATTTAAAATCAGTGATTTGGCGGAAATGATGAGTATAATGACCGAAATCACCACAAAGGGCACAAGGAAAGGTAGTTCAAAGAGTATTGTTATTTCTCCCTTGATGCCTGTTGTTATTGCCTCCCTGGGGGTTCTGATTCCCTTGATTATGGTTTCCCCCAGTAGGTTGGTTATGTTGGGGGTGATTCTCGCCTTGACCTGGGTTGCTATTGTTCCTGATTTTTCCTTTCTTTTTGGCATTATTCGACTGATGGGTTGGATTTGTCGTATTCAACTGTTCAAAATTTTGATATTGTTGAAGGGGAGAGGGTTGAACAAAATTCACCCCAGCGAGAGGGTGTGGGGGATCCATAGGTTGTGAAGGACCAGGGAATGGAAAGTACAGATTCCGTGGGGGTAATGATCTGTAAGGTACATAGGAAGGTGTGGCACTTTTGCTAGTACTTAGAGTATAATTTGAGGTAGAGGGAGTACTAGAACTTGTTTGGATAGGTGGGTGTATTGTGGGTGCCGACGGTGGCCCACTGATGGGTGGAGGAAGAGAAACAGTGTATGGTTGTTGATAAGGGGGTGGAGGGTAATAAGAGGTTCCCCCATATGCTAATGGATATTAAGGTGTGCCATACATTGGTGGTTGTTGGGGTTGTGGACTGTGGTGCGTGGTATTACCAATCAATCCGTCTACTGCATGAGACATCCTGGGTTTGTCTTGGCCAAATGGCACGGGTTTTGGGAGATCAGGAAGTACTGTGTACAAGTACCCTGATTGTGAATAGATGAGGTCGTATTGTTGAGCCTTACTGATGGCTTATTCTTCTGATTGCGGGAATGTGGAAGCTACATCTTTACCAAGGAGAGAGACAAGTGATCTGAGAAACCAATCAAGACACTGTTGTTTGGTGGTTTTGGCTTTGCACAAACTACATTTTTGACACCACTCGTGAATGTGATCAGCGATATGTGTGGCTGAGGTTTGTTTAAAATTAGAGAGTAGTTCAAGACCATTGTCATGGTGGTTTGGTAATTGGAAGAAGGTCAAAAATGCTTTGGCCAAGGACTCGAAATTCGCATGGGACCCTGATTTTTCGTCTACATACTATTTGGTTGATGGGCCAGTGAGTGTGCATTGAAATAATCATAGTCGGATGGAATCATCCATAATGCTGTTAGAAGAGCACCATAGGTGGAAAGTCATGACATGGTTGGTAGGGTCATCCCCTTCCTTTCCTTCAAACTTGGGGATATCTGAAGGTAGTTTGGTGGGCATTGCGGGCCATGTGGGGTCATGCAATATAGGATCATTGGTGAGTTTTATTAGATCTAGTATGTTAAGAGAGGCCAAATATGGCATCTGGAGTGGTGGTGGAGGATTAGTTCCATCCATGGTGTGAGTGTTCTGTGAACCTAACCCTTGAGGGGGGCTAGGTGGGTTGGTACTTCCCCCTTGAGAGGAAGTTGGCCCCCCGCTTCCATGTAAAGGAGAGAGAGTGGACGGTGGCCCTTGGGAAGTCGGCCCAAGTAAGGTGGAACCAATAAAAGTTGATCCTAAGACAATGGCACCCACTGGAGTGTGAGAAGGTGGGGACGATGAGTTGGCAAGACTAGTAACTCCCCCTAAAATAGGAGGGAGGTTTAGCAAGCATCTGGAATGACGGGGGTTTTGTGGGTCCCCTATGATGTTTGACTAGCTGAGTGGATGTGTGCGGGTGGTGGTGAGAGTAATAAATAAACAAAATCCTTTGTTGCAATTTTTTGAACTTTACACGATATATATCTAAATCAAATGTAATCAGAAGTGCATCATAAAGTATTTTGAAAAAGAAGCATATATGTGGATAAGTGGTTTTTGTCCACATGGGGGATCAAAGAAAACAAATGCTCATGTCCTAAAATACGTAACGTCCTTCATCTCAAATAGCACTGGACCTTCCAATAGTCCTCAATAGTGGGGTCTAAAGTCACCGGAAGAGAAACTAGTGAAGGATGAAGTAATCAGTTATAATGAGGGGTAAAGGGGGCATATCCTGAAAGAGCTAGCAATATTTCCCAATAGCCACACAAAATACGATCAAGGTGCAATTGCGGCCCACAATTTCCACCTGGGTAGATGTCCTAAAATTTGGTCACTAGGTACCTCAGTCAAAGTGCGACATTTAGATTTTCGGCATAAGAAATGGGTCACAGGCTGGATCCCATCCAAGAGGTGGGTGCCTCAAGAGGGGATGCACAAAAAAACTGGACCTTGGCCTTCGACCCTTCACGGGTATCTCCCTGCCTTATGGTGTTAGGAACACTTGACTTGAAGGATTTTCAGTTCCCTATTTGACAACTTCTATTGTTTTGACAATGTGAGAACCAGATAATGGGGATTTATTTGGATGCCTATCCCCGAAATCCTACCTAGACTAAAAAATTTCTTTTGGCACCTCTTGTGGAGGAAAACCTAGTGAGTTTTTAGAAAAAATTTAGATGTGGTTTGTTTGAGAGATTGGGGGTGTGAGACAATTTTGTTCAAATTAAATGGGAGTGGATAGTTTCGTCAAGAAAAGGGTGGGGTGTTTCAGAATCCCTTTGGAGGAAACTTACTTTGACCTCCACATTTCGAGATGAAAACTATGTGAGTGATAAGTGACTTTTGTGTGTGGATGAGTGAAAGTGTGTCAATGTTTTAATGAATTAGGTGTCACCTTGCTACATGTGGACTTCACTTGGTCCTTACAAGTGTTGATTACCTAATTAACTAAATGCCTTTGGTACAACCTTGCGTAATTCAAAAGTCCTTAGGAAGCTAGCATGTGGACATGTGAATCCTTTACTATTCCTTCAACTCCCTATTGTGATTTAATCTAAGAAAGATTTGAAATTATCATAGATTGTGATCATGTGGGCATGTATGGGCCCGTTACAAAACCTTTAAACTTCCCTAGTGATTTAATCTAAGAAAGTAAATTTCAACACTATCCTATATTTGTAGCATATGGGCATGTATGGGCCCATTACAATCTTGAGATGTGTTTGAAAAATAAACTAAGAGGAGTCCTGAGGGGGTTGTTGTCCTCTCCTAAAGGTTTTAATCTTTTTAAGGGAGATGAAATTGTCCTACAACCTTTTTCTAATTCTCAAGGTCGCTTTGAAGCGTGAGAGAAGAGCATACTAAATGATTGTTATCCAACTTCTGGTCCCGATGCAAATTTTATGTGATTACAAATTTTTCCAACTTATACTTTTAGTCAAAGAAAGCCATCCATGTGGCAAAATGAAAGAAAAAGAGGAAATAATGATTTTAAACCCCCTAAGTGCCTATGTGTTTTTTACTAATCCCTTTATATGGAGAGGGAACTAAGTGTGGTGCAGATTACAACATGCATGAAATATTTTTAAGAAGGCCAGGGGCCTTCCCAAATCACAAACAAGCTTACAATGTGTATTTTTTGCACAGGTGTGCGGGTCTCAGGGTAGACAGAGGCGCACTGAGCGCCTGTGCGCAAATCGAAATAGACTTTTGGGTGCAGGTGCGCAAAACAACAAAATAATTTTTGCACACATGTGCACGATGCGTGACTGTGGGCCAATAAACCCGTGCACAACTGACACACGGCCGTGAAGAAAATTTCGAATGGAATTCTCTCAATTCAGCTTTGAATTGGATGTTTTGCAGGTCGGATTGGGCCGATTAAGGTACCTACAGGTTAAATAAACCAAAATAAGAGCTAGAAAAACCCAAATGGGGTAGGAAATTGACACCTTTCCCCAGCGGAGTCACCAATCTATTGTGCCTCTTTTGTCACCTAAATGACCAAAACAAAGGTGCTTACAAGCTTAGTTGGGTTAGTTAAGTAAGACAGCAGTAAAGGAAATGGTTAGAGAAAGAAACATAAAAGAACAAACTAAGAATTAAACTAAGAAATAAAAGAACAACTAAACTATTGAGCATAAGGACATAAGAACAAAAAACCAATAAGACTCATGTCACCAATGGAAAGGATTATATTAGTGAAAGAAAACACCAAGAAGAAAGAGGACTTTGGGTCCCTTCTTCCTCCAAGGGAGGGCTCTTGGACCCCCACAACTAAGCTCTTCTTACAACTTTGAATGAAATGGTGAAAGAATCCCAAGCTAATCCACTCAAGAGGTGAGATGGATTGCCCAATGTAATGATGCTAATATACTCTTGATAAGAAAAGAGGATTCCCCAAGAGAATAGCAGCAGCATAACCTTGCAAATGAATTCCTTGAAAATGTAGTGCACCCATGGCCTTGTTTTATAACATCACTTTGAGGTATTGTGCAACCAGCTTTTAGTGTGAAAAGGGGTTGTTTAGGGCATTTTTAGGTCTTTGACCAGCCACCCAGTTGGATCCAGCCGAGATTTGGATGTCAAATCAACTTGGAAGTTTAAGCTGCTGAACCAAAAGTGGGTGGGAGGCCGACCAATCTCATAAATGCGTTGTTCTCAGGTGTGCAAGACTTTTAGCGACCACAGTCATGCATCGTGCACATGTGCACTTTTCGTGCATTTCTGGTTTGCGCATGTGTGCGCGCGCCCTGTGTAGTCATAGCGCACCTTAATTTTATTACTAGTTGTATAGTTTTGGACCTTTTGGAAATGATTTTTTAGTAATTTTGTTCCATGGGTGAACTCATAATTGTTTGAAGCTGTTGGATTCCTGTAACCATTTGCGGATGAAATTTCAGTGATAACAATCCCTTTTTCCAAGGATGTTGTTGTCCTGGGATCTGCCATCCCTGGGACAATTCCTTTCGTTTTGGAAGGTTTCCTCCCCTCTCCCTAGCTAGGGATCTCTCATATTCCTCCTTTACACACCAGTACAACCTAAATCACCATTCAACCTGCTCCTCTTGTCGCTTTGATAAGAACCATTCGATATATATATATATATATATATGACCTCATGATATTTAAGCCATCTCACTCCGATTATTCTGACTCCAAATGTACATGCTCATCCTATTTATCTGAAAACCAACTCTAAAAAAAAAAAATCTCATAATATTTAATACATATATTTACATTGAGGAAGATAAGTGTGTGTGTGTGTGTATACACACACACACACACACACACACATATATATCCAGGCATTTTAAATGTTGATAAATAAAAATAATTTAATATTGACATCTTCAGGAGAGTAGAGCATCATGTGCAAAGCATAAATGATTAAACCTGGGAAAATTGGAAAGATCACTCTTTGCACAGAGGGTGAAAAAAATTCCAAGCTTTCCATTTCTCACACACAAGACTGGAAATCACATGTCTTTTTATATATATAAACTTTCTCAACCCATTATTCCAATTATTAAAATATTTAACTAGTAACTTTGGAATTTACCAAAGGTTACCAGTGTTTACCATTCATTCAAATTTTCCCAGAAAACATATAGATATATAGATACATATATAAATTCAGACAATTTTTATTTGTTTAATTCTTTTCCAGAATATTACATTTCATATTCTTGAAGTTCAAATCCTCCATGGTAAAACTATGTTTTTACCAAAAATTACTATTCTCCATTTTTTATGCAATTCTTTACTATTTTCAGGGAATAGTTACCATGTTCGATTCTTTCTCCTTTGGACATTAACTTAATGTGTAACTCCTGGTAAAATTCCTTTCTTACCAAAATACTAATGTAACTTAATTAATTAAAATTAATCCAATTCCTAATTTTCTTTTCATTTCCAATTAACAACTTCAACTTTATTCCTCTTTCTTTACTCATTATTTAATTTGAAAAATACTTTAGTTTTATTCAACATTTGGCTTATTATTTCAAGACCAAACATGGGTATGCACTTCCCTCTAATCCTGAAGCCTAGAAGATTTCTCAGGGAAATATAATAGCCAGGGGCAGTTACTCAGTATTCAAGTTTATATCAGAAATTGCATTCCCTATTACTAGGATTATTCTGTGAGCAATTTAGTGGCTTAGTACTTACTAATAACTCAAATATTTTTTCACATGAACTACTATGAGTGACTAGTCAATGCTTTGTTCATACTTTGAGTGACAAACCAATACTAACAGTTCCCTCTTTCAAACAAAGACATGTATAAAACCAAAACCAAAATATGATTTCTAACCTTATTTTAGATTTCACATCCAACCAGACAATTAGAGTGAAAGTTCCACCATTAAAGAGAATAATAATTCTTCAAAGAACTCAACAGAAGAATTCCATAATAATAACAAACTTGTCATGGAAATACAAGGAAAATTTTTATTATCTAAAATTTAGAAATTGTTGGCAACTGTTGAAGGGTGTACCACTCTCCACCCAACCATAGGCACATTTTCTCCTAGTGTTTTCACAATTTTCCACACTTGAGCCAAAGTATGATACCATGAGATCAAATTCCTTTACTCAGCATATGAGAAAAGATGAAGGCCAATATCCTTAATTTATAGGAAATCAGCAAGCCAAGTCTTCAATCCACCAAGCCAAGTATTCATTGCTAAGGAGGACCAACCAACCACCATCTTGACTAGTAATTAAATTGTTTTGGAGAAAATGACAATTTTGGGTCTTCAACATTTTATTTCAGCAAAGTACTTCCTAGTAGGGGTCACCTCAACTAGTCATGGTTCCCCTCATCATTCCCTCTCGTGGCATCATAACCTTTGTAGTAAATCCCCCTAAACAATTGTTCATCATTTTCCTTTTCTATTAAAAACAAAAATATTTACATTACATAATTTAGAAAAGGTTCATCATCTTTCAAAATCCACACATAACAGATCCATCAATAGTCTTTTAGCAATAATATAATTATTTTTACAAGCTGGGGGAAACATGGGTATTACATTCAAAGGGGGGAGAAACAAATTGTTGGTGATAGGGGAAGTCACATGATAAGAAAAAATGATCCCTTTTCCATTAGTGTCAAAGGGGGAGAGAAAAAAAGTGATGGATAGAGTGAGCATGCATCAATGCAAAAGGAAGAAGGTTTTTTCATCAATGACAAAGGGGGATATTGTTGAGAAAATGTTTTTATTTCTTTCAAAGTGGCAGTGATGATGAAGATGTGAAAGTAATGATAAGGATGTAACAGTGATGATGATGATGTGGAAGTGAAAAAGGGGGATTTTTTTAGTATTGAAGACATGAAGCCAAGTGAATAAGCCTTGAAGCCATGAATCCAAGTAAATAAGACTTGAGTACATAAGCCTTGAGATTGTTTGAGTATTGAATACATGAAGCGAAGTAAAGAATCCTTTAATCCATGAAGCCAAGAGAAAAACCTTTGAAGACATGTTGATGAAGCCTTGAGAAGCCAACATGTAGTATTCAATCCATGAGGACAAGTCAATGTCAAAGCAAATTGAATAAGCCCATGACGCAGTAATGGTATGTCCACTTGAAGAATCCTTAAAGTTCCTCGAAGGATCCTTGACATAAATGTATATAACTCCAAAGTGGTCCCCTTATGGCGTAACTTTTAAGCATGGCCCTCACGGGATGAGATAACATGTGGTTGTTTCCACATGCCCACTTTGATTTGTACAAAAATGGAGCCTTGAAGAAGCCATGCAACTGATTTAAGAAGCCCCTAAATTCAAGTGAATAATCCTACAGTTGTACATGATAAATATTGCAAGATGGAGATTGTTGAAAGTATTATTTGTGGTCAATTTGGATACCCTATATTTGAGAGAATTTTTACCGTACATAACTAAATCAAATGGAAGCACAAGTTACATGGTTGGACATATTATTATGATACCTTTCCAACAATATATGGAAGTCCCTCCAAATCCCTATGAATGAGGAGATATGAGTTTTTCCATCTGACAACCCAGCCAAAAGATTGAGGTCAGATCATCTAATTTTGGGGGACAAAATTACTATAATTATAAGATAGAATTTTGCATTTTTAGTGTAACCAAAAAAGAGATCAATTTTGGGGTGTCTTTCTAGTGTGCAAGAGAAGTATAAGGGATTCTATTAATGTCTTTCTTATTCTCAAGGTATGATATAAGGTTGTGATGTTGTCATAAGGTTGTGAGGTTGTCGTATGCATTACTGTGAGGTTGTGAAGTTGTTGTATGCTATGCTATGAAGTTCTGATGTTTCCATGATTTTTTCATGAGGTTTTGCTTCTTCCATATTCTCTCTATGAATTCGTGATGTTGTCGTGATGTTATCGTGAGATTGTGATGTTGCCATATGCTTTGCTATGAAGTTGTGATGTTTCCATGATGTTGTCATGAGTGGATGTTGTAATTAGTGGACATTGTCATGAATGGATGTTATCATCAATGGATTTTGTCGTCAATGATTACATTCTGGGAATGATGCTATGAGGCTTTCTATGGCTTGAAGTATTGTCTACAGAATGAAGCATGCAGGTGAAGTCATAAGTACTCTGTGTATGAATATATTGGATTAGTGATATATTATTGAGTTGGTGCTTAGTTGAGAATATTGGTGTCTTCATTCAACAGGTTGGTGCCTATGCTTTAGGGAGTGGGTGATTCCTTATAGTTGGAGCTAGTAAATCTAGGGGGTTGGTGCCTCCTTCTAGTCAGTGCTGGTAAATCAGGGAGTTCAATCTTGCTTTAGGTTGGTGTCTGTACATCAAGGGGTTGGTTCCTCCTTTCATTGGGTGTTGGAGAATATTGGAAGTTGTTTCTTTCTATAAATTTAATCTTAACATGATGTAATAAAAGAATTCTATGGTTTTCTCCCATTTGGGTTTCCACGTAAAAATCATTATGTTTTGTGTATGTTTTTTTGTGATGATGAATGGAATTGTTAATGGTTAATGTTTACATGATGTTCTTAAGGTTAAAAATGGTAAAAAGTTCTCAATACTGATTCACCCCCCCTCTCATTATTGGTGAATATTCCAACACAAATATTTTGTTTGTTTTGACTATGTTCTCCATAAGCATCATCGAGACAGTTTTGACAAGTGTGACTCTTAGCACACTTTGGCCCCCTTGTATATTTTTCATAGTGATTTGTGCAATATGATTCCTTATACTTCTTTCTCTATATCGAAGAACAAGTTCTTAACTTTCATTTATGACTTCTCCAAATGCACTTGGATTTATTTCCTAAAACTTAAGACTAAACTTTTTGACATGTTTTTGGCCTACAAGGCCCTTGTAGAAAACAAATATAGACATCAACTTCATAAGTTAGGAATAGATAATGGAGGAAAATATGAATTTGTTTTACAAATTATTACATTGTACAAGGAATTCAGATGAAACATATTCTTCCATATACACCACAACAAAATGATGTTGTTAAGATAAATAATTTCACATTAAAAGAAATGGAAAATTGCATGATCAAATCTATGGGATTAAGTCCTCATTTCTAGGTAGAAGCCATCAAAGTTGATTTCACTACCACAAATGATTTAAGATATATATCATTGAAAGAAGCATGGAGTAACATTAAACTAGATGTGATCCACTTTCGTGTGTTTGGTAGTGAAGTATGGGCTTGCGTTCCTGATGAAAAAAAGGAAAGAATTACATCATAAGAGTGAGAAGTGCATTTTTGTTGGATATTCTAAAGTTGTAAAATGTTATATACTTATTCAACATCATTTAAATGAAATTATTATTAGGATATATGTCAATTTTTATGAATGTCTCTAGACTTGCGATCCATTTGCGGAAATGTGTCATCTTATACTCACACATTTTATACTAGTTCTCATATTATGGTTTCTTATTATTCATATGATGATAGTAAGGATTAAAATCCACCTCCACATACTTATCCTACTCCAGTTTATTCCAATTAACGTCAACCTACATCACCACCATGGATTCTTAGATGGGCTCATTCAACTTGAGAAGTGGCTAGTGATCTTGTTGGTGATCCTTTAGATCAACAACATATACATTCATTGTTCCAGTCAACCTCCTCTCTTTTGGATCAATTTTTAGAGACTTAAGATCCAAAAAAATATGCAAAATCTTCTAGCCATCTATATTTTGATTCAACAATGAATGAAGAATAGTGCTCCTTAATGGCAAATCATACTTGGGATCTTGTACCTCTTCTAAAAGGAATAAAACTTGAGATATCATTTTTATGATCATCTATGTAGATAAATTATTTAATATATGACCCATATCCATGAGTATTAGTTGGAACTAACCAATTTCCCGTCATTTTGAATAGTCCACTTAGCACTCATTGCATCAGGTGATGCTCACAAGGGTGAAGAAGTGGGATTGACACTAGTGATATGAATCACGTAGCATCAACCCTCACCTCTGAGGATTACACCCAATAAAGAGGATTCACATAAGGTCACCCAACCCAATACTCCTTTGACTCAAGTGCATTTAAATATGGATTTTTTCCCATAATCAAGCCCACTTAAATTGTTAACCCATTTTCAAAACCTTAGCAAGTGTTGGCGCTAGAAGTCAATTCAAGGTTGTTATTGAGTCAAGCATAGCACATATTGTTTTAAAATGATCAATAAGTTTATGAAGGTGGAAATATCATGCATTTTATTTCAATGAGGTTTATGATTTGAGCTATTTAAACCACTTTCCTATGTGCAACTAACCAGGTAAATAAAACCTTTGATTAGTGAAATAAGATAAGTGATATAGTATGGAAGAATTGTGGAACAAAAACTGATAAATTCACCAAAGAGAAACATGTGATTTAATGCCTTTACTCAGTAGAAGAATGAATCATTACTCAAAAACCCTTTCCAAATAAGATTCCAAGGGATTAAACATTCATGTCGCAAAGATTGCAATATATCCTATAAAGAATCCTTCTCAACATAGATTTGCATTCATATATCATACAACAACAAAATATGTTCAAGATGAAGTAAAAGAGATGATAAACAAAGAATAGAAGCACACACTAACCATTGGCTTCATAAAAAACTAATATCTTTACATAGGAAAATATAAGAAAAAATATATTTTTAAAGTTTTACAATGAAAGCCCACAACAAGGATCTATCCCCTTCCTAATCTTTCAATTCCTCTCTTTTATAAATAGATTACATTATTCTCAATATCCAAGAAAAATGGATCCAAAAACCTTGATCCAAATTTAGGAGCAGAACCAACTGATTAACAGACGGAATACAATAAACATAGAGATAGGTAGAATAACACAAATATTCAGTGAACAATATCTTCTATTAAATAATGAAATACGATGAAACTATAAAAGTGCAGAACTGAAACTTGCTCGAATGGTGGTAGTTATCTCTGAGAAGAGATGTGGATTCTACGTGCATCTGTCTAAGCAGAATGGATTACAATGAGGCTCCATATGCCCTTTTCATATTACTCATGAATTCCAAAACCCTAGACATCCAAAAACCTAACCCTAGAACGTGAAACACCAAAATTCATGTGGGCCCTATGGGTAAGTTGGTGTAATTTGGTACCTCAACTTCCTAGGGTCATAAATTTTTCATACGACCTATGTTTTAGGCGCGTGATAGCCCGTTGGAAAGGTATTTCAAAGGACTACACATTTCGCCATCAGAATCTGACTCTATCTACAATTTGACTGTGGAGAGTAAAAAAAACAATATTTAGGGCCCCAAAACAGCCCTGAAAGTACAACAAGATGTGCTGACATGAAAACATACAAAATGGGCCAGTTGGATTAGGTGAGAGGCAACCTGTATTCACCCGGAGAATGTGTGAGGCTTCAGACAACCCCAAAAGTGTAGAACTCACAATTATAAAGTAGTACAGAAAGACGTGTTGAACAAAAATGGACCCAAGGATCCAGTTGGAATAGGTGGGTGGCCACCAATATACACCTGGATCAATCATCCTCCCTTAGGAATAAGTGGTCTCCATTGAATTGAATTCCCCCATCAGGTGAGGAAACTTCTGTTTTATTTGGCCCAGGGTGAGCCACTTGACTTGGTGTATAATTTTCCCTACCTTGACAACTTGATAAAGCTAGATCAACTACTGGCGAGTGCCCTTGACCTGTGTGTATATGATCTGATTCATGGATTCTTGTTCCATGCAGTCGGGGTTGAGCTCTGTTGGTGTCAGCTGTTCAGTGATTTCAAAGGTGTCCAATAATGGTGGAAAATATGGCCTAAGGAGGTCCACATTGAATACTGGATGTAGACCAAGGAAGGGTGGAGTTTTGAGATCAAAATCATTACTACCCACAAAATTGGTGATAGTTTAAAGCCCATAACGAAGTGGATGAAGCTTCCTATGGGGCCCGGTGAGACGCTCCTTCTTCAAATGTAACCAGACTTTATCGCCAACCTGAAATTGGTGTGGTACCCTATGTTGATCGGGGCGTTGTTTGTACTTCACATTGGATTTCTTCAAAATCTCCTGGACCTGTTGGCGGATGTGTTGAATCCTCTCAATGAACCTGGTGGATTTGTCGATCATAGACTAATCAAGGCAAGAGTATGTATGTGCGGTGGAAAGAGGAAGTGCAACATCAATGGGTCCCAAGGGTTGGAATCCCAGGCCCACCTAAAATGGGATGTGGCTAGTGGAACTATGAAGATCCCTATTGTAGCTATGTTGGACATATGGAAGACTCTCGTCCCATGTTCGAGGATGCTTAGAATTGTACATGTGCAAGATCTGCACAATAATCTGGTTGACGACCTCGGTTTGGCCATCGGTTTGGGGGTGGAAAGCAGTGGACTTTGTGACCTTGGTGTCCAGTAGAGACTAGAGACTCAACCAAAAGGTGTTGAGAAACCTGTTGACTTGGTCGGAGATGATGGTCTATGGTATCCCAAAGTGGACCTGAAATCGTTTGAAGAAGAGATTGGAATTCTCAGTCGCTGTGACATTCTTCTTACAAGTTGTGAGGATGGCCATCTTCAAAAATTGATCAACGACCACAAACACACAGTCATTTCCTTTCTTGGTGGACGAAAAACCAGACATGTAATCCATTGAGATGGATTCCCACAGCTTCTCGGGAATAGGAAGAGGGGTGTATAAGCCTTGCTTCTTGATGCCTGGCTTGGAAATGACACAGGAATTGCAATGTCAGATATGCTTGCTAACATCCTGTCGAAGTTTTGGCCAATAAAAATGTTTCTGAAGAAAGACCACGATTTTCTATACACTAAAATGTCTTGCCAACCGACTGTAGTGGAATTCCCAAATCATCTTTGCACACTCTCTTATTGGAACACATAGATGGCCTAGGTGGCATAAAAGTTCGTTCTGAATGTGAAAATCAGTGACAATGGTTCATGTACCCAAGAGATGATATGTGGTGGCGAAGTCCAGATCTTGCTAATAAAGTTGTGGGCACTCTAATGCTTCATGTCCACAGGACCAGAGCACAGTGGTGAGTGAATCCATAGGAGGCTGA
This sequence comes from Picea engelmannii, assembly GCA_009831015.1. Lineage (NCBI taxonomy): Eukaryota > Viridiplantae > Streptophyta > Pinopsida > Pinales > Pinaceae > Picea > Picea engelmannii. The sequence goes on from ML778896.1 coordinate 519,336, forward strand.
CTGAGACAGTCAGTGACATGATTGGAGATACCTATCTTAGAATTGATGTTGATATGGAACTTCTATAGGTAGGTGGACCAATTTCAATGGTGGTCGTTCTGCAATTTCCCCTGTGTTTGTATGAAATGAAGAGGCTTGTGCTCAGTGTGTATGATCATCTCTTTCCCCAAAATGTAATGTTTCCATTGATGATAGTCTTGTATAATGGAATACATTTCCTTGTCATAGGTGGAGTATTTCTAGACAAAATCAGAGAGTGTCTCACTATGGTATGCCACATGATGCCCATGCTAAGTGAGAATTGCGCCCACAACATAGTCAGATGCATCAGTCTCAATCTCGAATGGCTGTTGCATATAGGGAAAGGAGAGTACGAGAGATGAACACAAGTGATGTTTCATATCATCGAATTCCCATTTCTATTGCTTCCTCCATAGGAACTTGGCCCTACCATCAATCTTGGTCACCTGGCTGACAAAGAGTGTCACCTCTGGGATCCTGTACAATTTTCTACCCAAGGTAATAATAACACTGCAAGGTATAGATTCATACACAACATGATGCTTCCACAAATATGGTTGTCCTAAAAGAACATCACAAAATTCAAGGGGAGAAATATCACACAGTACCTCATCTTTGAAAGGCTTGTTGTCGGTAGGGTAGACGACATTGTTGGTTGACACGGAGATCTCTTCCTTGATGGAGCCAACCAATGGTGTAGGGTTGTGGGTGTGGTGTCATTGGAAAGTCCATCCACTTGAAGACCTCTGCTAAAATCAAGTTCTTCTGACATCCGTTGTAGACAATGAAATGAATCGGAGCCCCCTTGACCCACATCTACGAGTTAAAGAGGCGTTCCCCTTCCTCTGGTTCTTCTGGTTTGCTTTGTTGAACTTTGGTGGTAGTGACCATGGAACTGGGTTCAATATCGATAATCTGCTTTCTTCCTTGAGGATTTGACTCGGAATCAGAAACAACATCTGACTCAGAAGCCTTTAGCTCGACCACAAGGGACTTCTTGGAGCGGCATTCGTCGGTGTTGTGACAAGGAATTTTATGGTACTCACACCATTTTCCCATGTCCTTCATTGTCTCCGTGTTGCCCTTCTTTTGTTTCATCTTGGACATATTTTCCTAAGGGAGTCCATTGTGATTTGGTCCCTTGTTGTGTGGATTGGGGTTTCCTTTGCCCCTTCTTTGGCTATGAGGGGTTTGTGTTGGTTGTGGAGCCTGATTATCTTCCTGATTCAGAGATCCTTTCTTTCGGTTGTGTTTATACCCCATGAAGTATTTACACCCCAGAAGTATGTACACTCTTCCACACAGGGGAGTACAGAGGGGGGGTACCCCCTCTGCGGGGTCTAGGGGGGGTATCCCCCCGGCTGGGGGGTCTGGGGGCAAGCGGGCCCCCAGCAGGGATTCGAGGGTGAAGCCCCCGAAGGAAAAATTGCCTTGTAAATGTATATTGTAATTTCATTGTAAATATGGACCGTTCATTATAAGTTCACAGATCTAACGGTAGAGATTATGTTAGGTTTTTTTTCCCTAGAAGGTAACCCTCTTTTATGAGGGAAATTTATTGCGGCTATGGATGATGGTGAATATTGTATTCTGAGAGAGGAGAAATTGAGAGAAAGAAGAGGAAGCTACAGCGGGTTTTGCTATAGGTTGTATCCCTTCATTTGTTGGATAATAATAAAGGAAGGACTTGGAAATTTCTCTGGTGGACGTAGCCCACACTGGGTGAACCACATAAATCTGTGTCTCTCTTGTATTGTGTATCTTCTGTGTTTTGTTTTCCGCATTTGTTTTATTTTATTGCTCCGCGGTCCTATTTTTCTAACAATTGGTATCAAAGCAAAAGGTAACTCGTAGGAAAAGGGGGTTCCTGGTTCGAGTGGGAGCAATGTCGGAAGATGGAAAGTTTAGGGTCGAGAAATTTAACGGCCAAAACTACTAGTTATGGAAGATGCAAATGGAAGATTATTTATATCAGAAGGATCTATTCCTACCATTGGGCAGAATAGAAAAGAAGTCGATGTCCATGAAGGATGAAGAATGGGAGATTCTTAACAGAAAGGCTCTAGGAACGATATGGCTGAGCTTGATAGCGTCGGTGGATTTCAATATTTTCAAAGAAAAGACAACAAAGGGTTTGATGGACGCATTGGCCAAATTGTATGAAAAACCCTCGGCATCCAATAAGGTATTTCTAATGAAGAAATTATTTAATATGAAGATGTCAGAAGGTGGTTCTGTTGCAAATCATTTAAATGAATTTAATACGGTTACTAATTAACTAAGTTCTGTAAAAGTGGACTTTGATGATGAAGCCAGGGCTCTTCTAATCTTGCGCTCATTTCCAGAAAGCTATAACAGCTTGGTCATGGTTGTAAGTAACTCTGTCTCTGGTTCAAATACTTTTAAATTTGATGATGTTGTTGGTGTTATCCTTAGTGAGGAAATGCGATGGAAAAGCACAGGTGAGACATCAGGTAATGCGTTGAACATGGAGAACAGGGGAAGACAAAAGGATAGAGGAAAGGGATGAGGGAACGACAAGAATTCTAGGAAGGGAAGATCCAAATCTAGACTTGGAAAGATAGAGTGTTGGAATTGTGGGAAGAAAGGACATATGAAGAAAGATTACAGAGCTCCAAAGAAACAAAGAGATGGACAACGGGAGAGAAATCAGGAAGCAAATGTAACAGGTGATGTGTTACAAGATGCTTTGATTCTTTTTGTAGATAATATTTCTGAGTCTTGGGTAGTAGATTCAGGAGATTCATTTCATGCCACACCCCATAGGAAACATTTTCTAGATTA
>ML778896.1:524000-580571 GCA_009831015.1 Picea engelmannii
CAGTTAGTACACCTTTGGCCATCCATTTCAAATTAACTAAGGAAATGTGTCCCAAGACACAGGAGGAGATAAAATACATGTCCAGGGTCCCTTATTCATCAACAGTTGGCAGCTTGATGTATGCAATGGTTTGCACAAGACCAAATATTGCACATGCAGTGGGAGTTGTGAGAAGGTATATGAACAATCTAGGTAAAGAACATTGGGAGGAAATAAAGTGGATTCTCAAGTATTTGAGAGGTACTACTACTCATGCATTATGTTTTGGAGGTTTAGACACTTTTCTACAGGGATATGTTGATTCAAATATGGAAGGTGATAAAGACAGCAAGAGGAGCACCACAGGGTATGTTTTTACTATAGGTGGAACAACAGTAAGTTGGATTTCAAAACTGCAAAAGGTTGTTGCACTTTCAACAAAAGAGGTAGAGTATGTTGCTGCTAAAGAGGCTAGTAAAGAGATGATTTGGTTACAAAGGTTTATGGAGGAATTGGGAAAGAAGCAGGAGAACAACAGGTTGTACTGTGACAGTCAGAGTGCCATTCACCTTGCAAATAACTTAGCCTTCCATTCAAAGACTAACCATATACAGTTGAGGTACCACTTCATACGATCCACCTTGGAAGATGGACATTTGAAGTTGGAAAAGATACACACTAGCCAGAATCCTACAGACATGTTAACAAAGGGAGTAACCAGGGAGAAACTGAGTTCCTACTCAGTTTCAGTTGGTCTTCAAGAATGAAGATGAAGATGAGAAATTTTCTAGGTCCAAGAAGGTTCAGAGTCTAGCATATACAACAGTGGTGGAGTTGTTGAGATCAGTCTCCGGTGGGTCCGGGGGGGCTATCCCCCCAGCTGGGGGGGTTGGGGGCAAGTGGGCCCCCAATGGGGGTCCGGGGGCGAAGCCCCCGAAGGAAAAATTTCCTTGTAAATGTATATTGTAATTTCATTGTAAATATGGACTGTTCATTATAAGGTCGTAGATCTAACGGTAGAGATTATGTTAGGTTTTTTTTCCCTAGAAGGAAACCCTCTTTTATGAGGGAAATGTATTGCGGCTATGGATGATGGTGAATATTGTATTCTGAGAGAGGAGACTATGGGAGAAATAAGAGGAAGTTACAACGGGTTTTGTTGTAGGTTGTATCCCTTCATTTGTTGGATAATAATAAAGGAAGGACCTGGCAATTTCTCTGGTGGGCGTAGCCCACACTGGGTGAACCACATAAATCTGTGTCTCTCTTGTATTGTGTATCTTCTGTGTTTTTTTTTCTGCATTTGTTTTATTTTATTGCTCCGCGGTCCTGTTTTTCTAACAGTTTGTAGATCCAAACTCTTTTTGTTTTTGCTTAAATTTCTGCTCGATCTCGACATCATATCTAAAATCCATGCCCAATGAGGCGATGTCCAAGAACTCCATTTATATCTAAATGTATCTATGCAAACAACCATGGTATTTTGAGCACCAGATGACGCTCAGAATATTTGATACCCAATTTGGTGCATAGAGTATGGAAAATATTGGTGAAGTCTGGTACTGTCTGGTCCCTTTCTTGACATAAGGTGGTCTATATTGGTCCTCATAGATTCTAACAGGGTAGTACTATTCTTTAATGGTGTCCTGGAAGGAATCCCATGTAGGGGCCACCACAAAAATTGTATATTCCTCCACGACGCTTTTCTCATAGTAAGTATCCCACTAGTATTTAACATGGGGAATGGCCTTGAGGAGTGAAAAAGTGATATTTTCCCTATCGAAAAAATTGTGGACCAAAAAATATGCCTCAAGTAGATTTAACCATTTATCTACAACATCCGTATCTATCAGTCCTTAAAATAATGGAATATAAAATTTACTTGTACCTTGAAGGGGGTCGCATGGCCGCTTGATGAAGATGCTTCTCCCGTGGGCAACCGTCGAAGTATTTGCATGAAGTTGTCCATCATTTAGTTCCTTTTTCGCGTGAGGGATTCCTCGAGCAACATTTTAATAAGATCTCCTGCTCCATCATATTTTTTTTCATCTCCCATGGGTTTTTGAGGGGCTCGAAGTGATCGATCTGGTAATGGATCGATTGGTTTGAGTCCCAACTTCTTGTACCCAGACCTTGTCGGGGACATGCACGAAGAAAAATAAATGAAGAGAAGACCGCTCTAATACCACTGATCTGGATTTAGGAGTGAAACAAACTGATTAACAAACATAATACAATAAACACAAATATAGGTAGAATAACACAAATATCCAGTGAACAATATCTTCTATTAAATAATGAAATAGGTTGAAACTGTAAAACTGCAGAACTAAAACTTGCTCGAATGGTGGTAGTTATCTTTGAGAAGTGTTGTGGCTGCTACATGCATCTATTTGAGAATAATGGATTAAAATGAGGCTCCATAGGCCCTTTTCATATTACTCATGAATGCAAAAGAACTAGACATCCAAAAACCTAACCCTAGAAGGTGAAACGCCAAAATTCATGTGGGCCCTATGGGTAAGTTGGTGTAATTTGGTACCTCAACTTCCTAGGGTCATAATGTTTTCATACGACCTACGTTTTAGGTGTGTGATAGCCCGTTAGAAAGGTCTTTCAGAGAGCTACACATTTCGTCATCAGATTCTAACTCCATCTACAATCTGATTGTGGCGAGTCAAAAAAACAATGTTTAAGACCCCAAAAGAGCCCTGGAAGTACAACAATATGTGATGACATGAAAACATACCAAATAGGCCATTTGGATTAGGTGAGAGGCCACCTGTATCCACCTGGAGAATGTGTGAGGCTTCAGACAGCCACAAAAGTGTAGAACTCGTAATTATAAAGTAGTACATAAAGACGTGTTGAACTACAATGGACTCGAGGAGCCGGTTGGAATAGGAAGATGGCCACCAATATCCACCTGGATCAAACCTCCATCCCAAATTCAAAATGATGAGGTGGCTAGGCAATTGTTAGGAAAAATAAACTATCGAAATTATGGGAAAAGGATGCTCAGAGATCCATTTGAATATCCCAAACCATGAAAACTGTGTAAAAATGGAAAGATTTTTTTGTATATGAGTCTGTTATTCAGAAAAACCTCTTTCACTTTTCAAAAATAACCTTCCAACTTCCCAGGATTTGTTCTCAAACATGATGACTAAAACAGGAAAATTCTTGAATTTATGGTAACTTCTTGCTAAAAATTAGGTGCGCTATAGGTACTTCCTATAGCGCCATTTTCAAAATATTAGTTTTATATTTTAAAACCCACCATATGACCTTAATATGGACACAAAGATCCTAAGAATACTTTATTATCTTTATATAAGAAAAATATGAATTTTGAAGATCAAAATTTGATCATGAAAATATTAGTACGAAAATGGGCTCCACGGGGTATGGCATGCTCCTTGCGAGCTGCCAAGAATAAGAAGACACGTGCCTTCATCAATTGGGCTATGGATTCATGCATCTCATTCCAAACTTCTACAACTTATTTTGAAACCAAAACATACTGCTGCAAACCAAATATAAATTGAATGTTGTACTCAAACTGAAAATCAAATACTTGCATTGCAAGCTTATTTATGCACACTCCTACTCCAATCAACTGAATTGTTGTTTTATCAAGTGTAATAAGATTTCCAATGAAGCCATAAAAGCATCTGACAGATGAAATGAAATCCTTATTTTCAACTAAGTAAGAGGACATGAAGAGAGTATGTCATGAACAACAACAATTCCACAAAAAACATGTACTCACAGATGCAAATAGATAAGATGCCAAAACTTGCAACATTTTGGGATTTTTGGAAATTATAAATCCATCTAGGATGCTAATGGATCTTGAAGAGCATGGAAATATTTTAACTGATTTAAAAAATCAAAATGCCACTGTGAAACCCACTACATGAATAAGATTGGGTTTCTCTTTCTCTCCTTGCAATAGCTTATGAAAATCATATGATTCACAACCAGTAAGGGGAAAAAAACACTCTTTAAACTGTTGATTAATTCCTTGAACACAAGACTCATTTGTAGTGTTTAGAATAGTAGGGATTTCATGAAAATCATAAGGCAACATTGTATTTTGAAGAGGAAAAACATCATACTCATTAGATTCTTCATTATGATCAATAGGTAAAGAAGGAAGAACTATATCTTCAAGAATCTGATCTAAACTAATATCCTTCTCAGGCTCTTCAACATAAGCATATTCTTCATGACTATCAGATCCTTTACATAACAAATCAAACTCATGACAACATCGTTCATAAGGAAGGTCAACATAATATCTTTGCTTAAATGCAACATGAAATTCATTCAATGAATGAATACTAGCAGAAGGAAGGGATTGACACCATTCATGAGTATGTTCTTCCAAAGAGAATCTAAACATATTTATTAATACATCCTCATGAATAAGATCACATTTAAGCATGAATTTATGAAAATTTAATAAGTTCTCACTAGGATGATCATGCCTTCTTCCTTTGAATCTAGGAAGATAGTCATCCCATTTAGCTATAATAGGCACTGGATGTGGAAAACTAATTATGTTTGAGAAATTACAAAATGCATACCTCTGAGCAAGAAAAACATCCATTTAAAACCAGTGAAGTCACCAATAAATCCATCTATCATGAAACTGGAGTCGTCGGGTAGAAAACTATAGCCTAACTAGTGTCCTACTCTTGTCTACCATCAAGATTTGGATCTTTTCAATGGCGTTCTCCTAGGGAAGATCACTTTATTCTTTGCTCCCTGGCAACGACGCCAAAAAATGTTAGGCTAGAAGTCAACTCAATATTTATATTGAGTTAAGCCTAGCACACCTTGTTTCAAAATTCTCAATAAGTTTATGAAGGTGGAAAGATCACACATTTGGTTTCAATGAGGTTTATGATTTGAGCTATTTAAACCACTTTCCTATATGCACCAAACTAGGTAGATAAAACCTATGATCAGTGAAATAGGATAAGTGATATAGTATGGAATAATTGTGGAACAAAAACTGATAAATTCACCAAAGAGAAACCTATGTTTTAATGCCTTTACTCAATAGAAGAATGAATCATTACTCATAAACACTTTCCAAATAAGATTCAAAGGGCTTAAACATTTATGTGGAAAAGATTGCAATATATCCTATAAAGAAACCTTCTTAGAACATATTTGGAGTCATATATCATACAAAAACAAAATATGTTCAATATGAAGTAAAAGAGATGATAAACAGAGAATAGAAACACACACTAACCATTGGCTTCATAAGCAATTGATATCTTTACATAAGAAAGTATAAGCAAAAATAATTTTTGAAAGTTTTACAATAAAAGACCAAAACAGGGATATCTCCTCCTCTCATTGTTTTCATACATACATACATACATATACATATATATATATATATATATATATATTACATTCTTCTCAATATCCAAGAAAAATGGATCCAAAAACCTCCATCCCAAATTCGAAATCATGAGGTGGCTAGGCAATTTTAGGAAAAATAAATTGTCAAAATTATGGAAAAATGATGTTGAAAGATACACATGTTTCTCCAAAACCATGACACTTGTATACAATCCGAGAGAGGTTTTTGTAGATGAGTATTTTTTTGATAAAATGGTCTTTAACTTTTCAAAAATAACCTTCCAGCTACTTAGGATATGTTCCTAAAGATAATGACTAAAACAAGAAAATTCTTGGATTTTTGAATATGAAAAATGAGTTGTAAAGATTCATTTGAATATCTCAAACCATGACACCTGTGTAAAAAATGAAAGAGGTTCGTTTATATGAGTCCGTTATTGAGAAAAAAAAAAATCACGTTTCGAAAATAACCTTCCATATTCTAGGAATTTGGTCCCAAAAATAATGACTAAAATAGAGAATTTCCTGAATTTCTGAATCTAAAAAATTAGTTGTAAAGATTCATTCGAATATCCCAAACCATGACACCTATGTAAAACGGAAAGAGGTTTTTGTAGATGATCCCATTATTGAGAATAACCTCTTTCACTTTTCAAAAATAACCTTCCAAATTCTCGGGATCTGTTCTCAAACATAATGACTAAAACAGGAAAATGCTTGAATTTCTGGTAATTTCTTGCTAAACATTAGGTGCGCTACATGAGATTATTGTAACGACCTTTTCAAAATCTTAGTTTTGTATTTAAAAACCCCTCATATGAACTTAATATGGAAAAAAAATATGCTAGTAAGACCTTATTATATTTATATAAGAAAAATATGAATTTTCAAGACCAAAATTTGATCATGAAAATATTAGTGCATGAACTATTAAATTAGAGATCCCTTGATTCTTTTATTTAAGTATTAATAGGTTTCCACAATCCAACATATGAGATATCATTTTTAGGATTATCTACATAGATTAATTCATTAATCTGCAACCCATAGCCTTAAGTATTTGTCATAGATGACCAATTTCCCTTAATTTTGAATAGTCCACTTAGACTACATCATGTGATTCTCAAAGGGATGAAAAAGTGGGATTAAAACTAGTGAAATGAATCACAAAGAATACACCATCACCTATGGGGCTTGCACCAAGTAACCAACACTTCCTAGAAGGTCACCCATCCCAAGACTCCTCTAGCTCAAGCATGCTTAACTATGGATTTTTCTCTATAATCAATCCCACTTAGCTTGCTAACCCATTTAATAACCTTAGAAAGTATTGTGCCTTATGAATTATTCATTTAGAACTCCCTTAAATCTTTTATTTGATTATGGAGGGTTTCCATAGTCCATCATATGAGATATCATTTTTTGGATTATCTACATAAAGTAAGTCATTAATATATGACCCATATCCATTAATATTAGTCAAACTAGACAATTTCCAATGATTTTGAATAGTCCACTTAGCACTCAGTTCATAAGTTTATTCTCATAAGGGTGAATAAGTGTAATGTCCCCCAGCTTAACCAGGGAACATTACTACACAGAAGAACACATAAAATGAAATTTCCTTTTTCTAAACATTTCTTGTAACTTACCAGTTATGATTTAAACATATTTTTCAACCAATTTGTAATACCCATAATTATATGCAATTACAACATTATAAGCAAGAAAATATGCAACTGATAAAGCATCTATAACATCATATAAAACCATTCTCATATATAGAGTAAATGCATATCAATTACATTCATGGAATAACTCGGCAAAATGGATAAACATTTATCTTTAAAAGAGATTTTGTGCAACCAACTTCTTGGGAAGGATGTTCCACCTAACCATAGACTTATTGTTCCAAGTCTCAACAAAAATTCACCCTCGATCTGGGGCTAGGAATCCATAAACAAAGGGTGTCTCTCACAATCCCTCATAGCTCCATATCACACAACCCATTGGATTTCTCCTACACCTATCCCGAATTTCCTCCATCTCTCTTCATCTTGACCTTCCCAACCCAAGAAATGTAACCCTTCACTGCTCTTAGTCCATCGGGCATCCCATTCATTTATAAAGGTCTCTCTAGCACATGTAGCTAGGAATATTTTAGTTCGGAACTCAAGGAAACTCACTGCTAGGAAAAACTACCAACAAAACCAACAACAAACACTTGTTGATACAATGAAACTCATCCAGGAGTTCACTCTTGAGGCCTAACAATCTAGCTCTTTAATTTTCAACTCCAAAACACTACAAAATCACTTTGGCATGCTCCAGAATTTTCCCAACCTTGTTTTTCCATCTCCCAAGCTCCTCTCTCTTGTTCTCTCTTATTGTTCATGTTTAAATTGAATGTCTAAAACTTCTTGTTACTACCCATACGAATTTCCTCTCTTTCTCCAAGATAGTCGACTTCTCACTCTACCCAATGTTGATTTCTTTTTCCCCATGCTTTCTAATAAATATGGGGTGTTACTCTCACACCCATCTTATGGCAGATATTCAATGATTGAGCTCTCATACACTCAACCAGAAATCATAAGTTTTCCCCAAATGATAATTAAATTCAGAAATGTGGGTTTGAATTAATAACCATAAATTATTTCCCCCTTTGAATCCCTCTTGGACTCTCTCTCTAGGAATTTCCATCTCTTGTGGATTAATCAACCCCCATATCTGTCCATATCCAATACTTGGCATCGTGTTATTTTTATTAAAAACATAAAATACATTTCGCATATTACATTGTTTGGCCACATCCATATTCCAATCTACATTATGCATTAAATAAACTGGGGATTATAGTGGGGATGTTGCATTCCCCTTCCCCTACAATTGTGCATCTTCTTTGATCCACAACGCATGCCGAAAACATATACACATTTACATTACAATGTTCAAAAATTAAAAATAGTTTCTACAAATGTTTACCCTCCAATAATAGTCCAAACCAAAATATGTCATTCTTCTCAACCTATTGACCCATGGAATGCATCCCCTTCAGTTCCTCCAGTGCATTGGGCTGCAACATTATTTTATCAGAGCTATTATCATAGGTGACCAATAATTTCAGAGATGTGGTTATGATAACTAGCTACAAAAAAATGGAGTCTTGCATTTTCATCTTCCATTATCTTCAAAATTGACAACAAATTGCAGGTATTCCTCCCACATGGTTTCTTTATGCTGCCATGTTGCATCTTCATAATCGTATTAAGTGCATTGAAACTTTACCATCCCTATGGCCTTGTTCCTGAGCACTTTCACTTTACAGTCTAGGATGCGTACTCGTTCCACCCAAAAATCCCCTTCATGTTCGACCTAGATCACAATATTCCAATCAATTATGTGGCTAGGGTCGGGTAGATATTTCTTTAATAATGACACATGCAATACATTATCCACTCTCATGGATGTAGGAAATTATAACATGTATGCAAGTGACCCTATCTTTTCTAACATTTCAAAAGGCCCATAATATATTGTTGCCAACTTCAGGAAACAACCCAATCTTATCAAACTTCTTTTTGCTTTTATTTTTAGGAAAAAATATTCTCCCACTTTAAAATCTCTAAAAACTTTGTTCTTGTCTGCATAGCTTTTCTGCCTGTCCTAGGAACCATTCAAATTCTACCTAATATTTGTCATATTTTCTTCCATTTCTTTTAAAAAATGTATCCCAATGATGGCTCTGTCTACCGGATTATCCCAACTCACTGGTGTGTTACATTTCCTTCCATACAAGGCTTCAAACAAACTCATTTTAATGAGGCTTGATACCCAATATTATAAGAAAACTCCATTAAGTGGATATAGTCTTCCCATTTTTATGGTTAATCCATCACATACATCCTAAGTATATATTCAATTAGCCTATTGGTCCTTTATATTTTCTCATCTGACTATGGATGATACGTCGTACTAAGATTCAGATTTGTCCCAAATCCTTCGAACAAACCTTACCAAAATTTGGATGTAAACTTGGAATATCTATCTGAAACTATTTCCTTAGGCACTCCATGTAGCCTAGAAACATCCTTCATGTAGATATTTGCAATGTTTGTTTCCTTATGTGTTGTATTTACATGAATAAAATGTGCTTCCTTAGTCAATTTGTCCACTTCCACCATGATGGAATCATGCTTCTTCATTGTCCTGGACAACTTTGTAATAAAATATAATGACCACCTCCCACTTCCATTCTAGAATGGGAAATGGTTGCAACGGCCCCGCTGGATGTTTGTGTTCAGTCTTTACCTTTTGGCACTCTAGACATCGGGATATGTTGTAACACCCAGATTTCACTAACCACATTTTCATAACATTGATTATTCTTTTAGGACACTTGTGTGCAAGAGATCTGTCCAAAGATTGTACCACATGATTATCTGATTTGGTTTATGATTTAAATGGCATGCTATAGTTGAGTATTGAATTTGATATGTTATTAATATTTATGTATAGCATTGGCAGGTATTATGATGAGGTTTCTTAAGTGTGCAAGAAACATGACAAGAAGACGATGTTGATGGCATCGACAAAATTCCTTAGACTTTGGATTGAGTCGGGGAGTAGACTATTGACATTGATTATGAGTACTTGATCTATTACACATGTCTTATGATAATGATTTTAGATACGAATTTCATGTATAAAAGGTTATTAATATTATTTTTGTGAGTGGATGCAGGCATGGTGACGCTTGTTAATCCAACTCACATGTGGAGTAAAGAGTTCATACACAGATATTACACAGATATTAGATAGATGAGGGAGAGGTGTGTCAACGTCCCTGTCACAACGTACTAGCACTCCCTTCATCACCTGAACTAAATTTTAATGACTACCTTTCTCCTGAGAGGTTCACGATGTCGTGAGGGAAGACTGAGATAGTCACTCACAAGGACTTTTGAGGGGTGTGCAATAAGGAAGATTCTCAATTCCTCGGTAATCCCTTAGTCTCACACAAGGTCGACAAGTGGAGTATTGACTCCAAGCGCCAGACAACTTCCAAACTAAGTCAAATGGAGAGTGGCACCCTTGGAGCATGTAGGTGCATCTTGAAGGGCACGTCACATGACTAAATTAATGAGTTAATAAAAATCTATAAGGCCTTAGAGAAATAAAACAACTGCTTAGAAATGATAGATAATAGAATATAAATTATATTAATTTATAAAAGGAAACATAATAAAATCTAAGTCTAATTGTTATGCCTAAATAAATTTTATAGAAATGGGTCTAAGGGAGATTACACTAAATAAAATATAGAGAAGGGAGAATAAAATTAAGAATGTGTGCATGAAATTAATAAAATAAACTATTTCATGAGAGAATGGGTTGTCAACATAGAGTTATAATCCTAAGTCAATCTAGACTCTAAAACCTAACGAAGAGAGGATTCATAATCAAACTCCAACTATAAATTAGTTAAGAGACACAATAAGACTAAGGGACAACTAGGATAAAATCTAGGAACTAATTGAGGTGAGGAAAAATTCAAATTTATTAATTTAAAAAGAAATAAATCATGTGCAACTTGAGGGAAGAGTGGCATGTGTACAAGGTGAATAATCTCTCATTTGATTGTTAAAAATTAATTAATTATGCATGCGATGACAAGTGTCAAGGTTAAAATACTTATAAAAAGAATGGTGGGGAAGGAGTGGGAACCCTATTGTTGGATGACTGAATTGTTGTCAAAAACTTTCATGACTAGTTTACTTGTGTGAGTTGAGATGGAAGCTTTGCTTAAAAGGTGGAAACTTAAGAGGTGGAAACCTCTCCTTGCGAGGGAAATATTAAGCTATCATGTGAATTCTTGTGTGTGAATCATTTGCGGCTCAGAGGGCTAAGGGGGAAGATGAGTACCTCTAAGAGTAAAATCACTTGAGTTAGCAAGCTAAGGAAATGAGTTCTAGATTGAAGATCACCCCATATATCTTACTCTTTTGGTTACAGTACTTAATTGTTATAGCTATTTATTTTAAATGGAATATTTGATTAGTACATTGAATATGCATGGACCGAGAGTTCTTAATCGAGTTATTATTCTTGTAACTACATGTATTGTTTTAAATAAATTTTTGCATGGATCGATTGGTGGAATCGAGATATTATTTATGTAACTACTTGTATTTTTCTTTTTTAAATTATGCTTGGATCGAATGGTTGAAAAGAGACTTTATATCCATGTGATTATATATATATATATATATATATATATATATATATATTACAGAGATAAATGGTGTATGACGTAGTTTCGCCTCTGAAGAATCGAATATTATATGAAGGAATTTTGTTATTTTCTGAATGATTTTGCACGAGTTTAAAGTTATTCTCACCATGGAATTTTCTGCTCTATTCATTATTTTGGAATCTCTATGTCCTTATAGATGGTCACATGAATCTATACCAATGTGGCCAGTTGAGAAGGATCGAAGGTTTCACGAGTTCCACCACCATTTTTGCTTGAATGCGTTTGGTCAGTTTGTTTGGCTTTGTGTCAAACCTCTCCATTCTACCTTGGAAACTTTTTCCCTCATTTCAGCTTTGAATTTTCATCACCCTTATGTTTTTGTTTGTAAGGTTATGTGCACTAACATTCTCTATCTTCTCCTAGGTAGAAGCTTCATTTTACCCATCCCTTCCTTAGCAATGATGCTTTGTTGCTCATCTTTTCTTTGGCCATTTGTATCATTTCTTTATTTCACAGTAATAAACATGATCGGTTTCCAACAAACTGCTTCCTCAACTAAATAGCACCATCGCTTAACAACAAAATAATTTATTAGTGATCAAACAACAGTCGGTGCATTATTGCTTGTCTATTTTAGTTAATTCTATTAAATTTCGGGTAGCAGCAATTCCTCAAACCTACCATCTACAGTCTGATTTTCGTGACCAAATTACTGTGTTGTTAAATCGCTAGTCTATCTTCTAATGCCTTCCAACTACAAATGAATAGTTGATGGTGTTTAAAAGGCCATTGCTCGAGAAGAGGAATTAGGTGCTCAAACTTTACTTTTTCAGAGATTCTTCCATACTAATTGGTTCAAGATTGCAAAACAGTCAAATATTTGAATTTTTTTAGAGTTTTAAGCTCTAGAGAGAATAAGCCCATACTTGCTCTAGGTTTATATGTTAATTACATAGTGAATTCTATTGGTAATGCATAGTTTCTTAGGAAAATTTTCCCTATCAATTACTTATGTGGTTACCGTATTTTTTTCAAATTCAAAGAAACAAAGAATGTAGTGAGGTTTTGTAATAAATTCTTGCTTGAATTTCAATGAGGAAAGCTGCTCATCTAGTGCCTTTTATTGGATTAAAAGGTCATATTTTAGCTATCTAATTTAAAAAAAAAAAAGTTGCTTATGTTCAAATTCATTATTTCTATTGGTTATGTGGTTAGAGAAAAGGAAGTCGATTCTTCTTTTTTCTCCTTGACGTTACATAGTTCTCACTCTCAGCAGAGAGATACGACACGGGGATACTCCCATAATAACATAGGTCCTGACTAAGATGTATAGAATTATCACCGAATAGATATAATTACTTGGCAAGAAATATAGTTAGATGGTGATTTCAGATCACTTTTCTCTAAGTGTCGTGGCAAAACCACATGAATTATTACATGCAGGACGTGTTCCAATTTTTAATCTTGACAAGATGACTCTTGTAGATATTGTTCCTTAACTTTTTTGTTTTGGAATAGAAAGAAAAGAAACTTAATTGGCATCGATAATTAATTAGTTGATAATTAATTGGTATCGATAATCCCTATAGAAATTAGTGAATGAACCTACTTATAACTTTACTGACACTTACTTTCCTCTCTATTCGTTATTAATAGGGGAGTTGATTTGATGCTAGATCTATTAGATTCAGTATATACAAAATTATATATATATATTATGAAAATGAGTTATATTGATGAATAGAAAGCGAAAAGTTTGTCCTAATAAAATTGAACTTATGCCCACATAAATAAGGTTGCGCAACATAAAACTTGTTGCTTTTATCTTTACATCATTTGCGTTATTAGCTAGTTTTCCTTAGGAATTTGTGTTGTATAATTAACAAAGTCTTGATGAGTGAAACTTTGTAAATTGTGCAAGCATCGTATTAAATAAATTAACGATTATCTGATTATTGTTGTTGAAAATAGTTGTGTGTAAATTGTAAGTTGATTATTTTTCTATTGTAATTGCTTACTTAATTGTGATCTATTTAATCAAAAATAAAATGTATATAGTTGCATTTCATTTGTGAATTACCCTTGATTATCATTGCGTATATATTTATATGTTTAGTATTACAGAATCATTGATGTTTAGAGGTAGAGGGGAATTACATATGGTATTAAAGAAGGGTTCTAATATGTGACACTAGACTCGTTACGACTTCCAATGTAAATTTTAATTAAAGGTGTAATTACTAATATAAATTGAAATTGTTTTATGCAGGTATCATAGTTAGAGGATGGAGAATGAGTAGACATCAGGGTATGGGAGGAAGATGTATGCCTCCTTCAAGTACACCCACACTAAAGGGATATTCTCCATAGAGAGAAGAGGATACTACCGAGTAGGAGCATGTTGCAGTGGACGATGTCATGGTATGATGAGGTCTTTTCAAAGGATGTCTGAGGTGTTGATAAATCACCTTGATCGAGATGAGGGAAGAGGATCTGCACCTAATGAGGGTTCGAAGCGTTCTCCTATATTTAGTGGTAGTATTCATAGAGAACTCGAGAAGGTAAATTTTTCTGAGTTATGGGGTTCCACGAACGGTTTAGCCATCGAAGCTTTGTTGGAGAATATGGAAATATGTTTTTCATTGTGTGATTATACCTCCAACATGAAGGTCTATATTGTGGTTTTCTAGCTGAAAGGGAGTGTGCTTCTTTGGTGGAAGACACTCTTACCACAACTAAATATGGTCATTGAAGATGTGTCATGGGAATTGTTTGAGGAACAATTCTGAGAGAGGTACCTATCTGATGATTTCATTGAGTACCATCTTAATGAACTCAATGTTTTATAATAGGGTAGTCATACAGAACCTGAATATGAGGCTAGATTTATGGATTTAATCAGATATGCTCCACACCTGAAAAATGAAAAGTTAAAGGTGAAAATTTTGAGTTTGGTCTAAACTACAATATTCGTGCTAAGGTGAGGATCCTAATGCCTCAAAATTTGCATGATGCAGTATAGAAATATTTTAATGTTGAGGAGGAGGTCAATGTAAGAAACCTTCCAGGAAGACTGGACAAACACCACATAGAACGTCGCAGCAACAGACACCTATTAGACAGACTTCTGGGCACCGTGATACACCCATAGGACCTGTATTTTCTACACCATGTAGATAGACTACCAGTCAGAGGACTCTGTATAGAGCACCACCGCAGCAACATCTGTGTTGTCTGTAGTAGCAGTAATAGTATAGATATGTTCCACAAAATAGATCGGGGCCTCATAACCCTAGACCAACAGATTCTTCCTATAGAACTAAGAGCACCGACCCTAAGAACGAATGTTGTACTTGTGGGGAATCCAACTATCAGAGATATTTTCCTATCAAGAAGGCGAGAGCTACTGAATCAACAAGACAAATAACATTAGGATATCTAAGCAAGGCCCATAGGATTCATGCAGCGGTGAATAACTGCCAAGACAAGTATCAGTCTACAGTGCTCGAGACATCAGGTATGATAGAAGATCAATAGTTTAGTATTTTGATAGATCCAAGAGCTACTGAGATTTTTATATCTAGTGTTGCGCTCAAAATAATTAAGGTGAAGGAAGTCGAACATAATGATTTTAGATATGTAGAATTGGCATCAAAATCCAAGCAAAAGGTTGGAGGAATGGCTAAATATTTTAATATTAATTTGGGTGAATTCGTCGCAAATGTAAACCTTTTTGTCACAACCTTGGGATCCTACGATGTTGTGATTGGAATGGATTGGATATAATAGCATGACACGATACTTAACTGTAAGATGAAAAGATTAATCTTGATTGATTATTTGGGACAAAACAGAGTAATTGTAGGTAAAAACCGATATGTGCAAGGCATGTTAATTGTATGCCATGTTATCCCTTAATGAAAAAGGTGACATGGAAAGATTGGAATACTTTCTGGTAGTATCAAAATTCGTTGATGTTTTTCCTAAGAAACTACTGGGTTTACCGCCAAACAAAGAATTGGGATTTATTATAGATTTAAAACCTGGAACAGAACTAATTGAAAGAATTCCATATCAAATGTCGACACATGAATTGCAAGAGTAAAATATGCAATTGAAATAGTTATTATATTTGGGACTTATATGTCCAAGTGTATCACCATGGGGTGCACCAGTGTTTTTTTGTAAGAAAGAAGGATGGATCGTGGAGGCTTTCCTTTGATTATCCTCAATTAAACAAAGCCAAGATAAATAATCAATACCCATTACCAAGAATTGATGAATTATTTGATCAAATGAAGGGGGCGATAGTATTTTCAAAAATTGATTTGAAATCAGGGTATCACCAATTGCGAATCAAAGAATAAGATATTTCTAAAACAACGTTCAAGACAAAATTTGGACATTACAAATTTATTGTATTACCATTTGGTTTGACAAATTCCCCTAGTGTATTCATGAGTTTAATGAACACGACATTCTTTGAATAATTGGACAAGACGTATAGGTATTTATTGATGATATATTAATTTACTCTCGCACAAAAGAGGAGCATGGCGAACATTTGAGATTGGTTTTGCAATGTTTAAGAGAAAATAAGTTGTACGGAAAGTTGTTGAAATGTTCTTTTTATCAGACAAAGATTCATTATTTGGGACACATTATTTCTGGAGAAGGTATCATTATGGATCTAGCAAAGGTAGAGGCTATTATGGAATGGATAGCACCGACGAATGAACAAGAGGTATGTAGTTTTATGGGATTAGCAGGTTACTATACACGTGTCATCAAAGGTTTTTCAAAAATAGCAAATCCAATTACTAAATTACAAAAGAAGAACAAGAAATTTTTATGGTCAGAGAAATGCACTGAAGCATTTCATAAGCTTAAGGAATTATTAATAGCAACACCAATATTGAAAGTTTCAGATATGGAAAAGGATTTATTAGTATGCACTAACACATCCAATGAAGGACTTGGTGGAGTACTAATGCAAGATGGTCAAGTTATCGCATATATTTCAAGGAAACTAAGAAGGCATGAAGAGAATTACTCAACACATGATTTGAAATTATTAGTGATTGTTTATTCCTTACGCATTTGGAGACACTACCTTATTGGACAGAAAATCGAGTTGAAAACTGATCACAATGGATTGCAACACATTTTTACACAGAGTGAGTTGAATGTGCAACAAACACTTTGTTCAAAACTTTTAAGTGAGTATAATTTTGAGATCACATACATTAAAGGAATAGTTAACAGAGTAGCATATGCGCTAAGTCAGAGAGCATACATTTTCTCGGTATTAGCATTAAATACAAACCTTCGGGAAAAAAAATTAGCATTACATATTAATGACAACTAGTACATGGAAGTATAAGACAATATCGGAAAAAATACCATGATGATACCTAGATATGAGGATTATTCTTTT
This sequence comes from Picea engelmannii, assembly GCA_009831015.1. Taxonomy (NCBI): domain Eukaryota; kingdom Viridiplantae; phylum Streptophyta; class Pinopsida; order Pinales; family Pinaceae; genus Picea; species Picea engelmannii. The sequence continues at coordinate 541,058 of ML778896.1, forward strand.
GGACAATGACGAACTTTTAAGATATAATGGAAGAATTTTTGTACCACCAAATGATGAAATGAGAAATTTAATTTTGAACGAAGCTCATCGAGTAGTGTATATGACTCATCCTGCAGTCAGAAAAATGAATGCAGATCTTAAACCACTTTTATTTTGGAAGGGAATGAAGTCTAATATAGTTAACTATGTGGCAAGATGTCTTGAATGTCAACAAGTGAAGGATGAACATAGTTATCTAGCTGGATTATTACAACCACTTGTGATTCTTGAATCAAAAGGGGAAGTTATGTCGATGGATTTTATTGTTGGGTTGTCATTGATGGTAAGGAGACATGATTATATTATTGTAGTTGTCGACACTTTGACGGAGAGTGTGCATTTTATTCAAGCTTGTACAACATATCAAACACCTAAAATAGCTAGAATTTTTGTTAATGAAATTGTAAGATTGCATGGAGTACCAAGAAAGATAATATTTGATCAAGGATTAGTATTCACTGGATGTTTTTGGACTAGTTTCCAAGAGGCTTTGGGCACACAATTAAATTTTAGTACATCATATCATCCTAAAACCGATGGACACATGGAAATAACAAATCAAATTCTAGAAGATATGCTGGGAAGAATTTTTACCATTGGTATAGTTTGGGTATAATAACCGTTACCAGAGTTCGATAAACATATAACCTTTTGAGTTTCTATATGGACGACCATGTATGACACCTTTGAGTTGGCATTGACTGGAATATAGGGTCCTAGTGGAACAAGAAGTGATTCAGGAAATGGAAGATCATATGCGACCTATAAATAAAAGGAATAAGGAAGCGCAAGATCGACAAAAGATTTATGTAGATGTACATCACATAGACCATAGATATGAGGTTGGTGACAAAGTGTTTTTGTGAGTAAAGTCACATAAGAGTTCAATTAAGTTTGGAAAGGGTGCTAAACTCTCTCCAAGTTTTGTGGGACCTTTCGAAGTTGTAGAAAGGAAAGGAACTGTGGCTTATCGACTAGCCTTACCTGATTCTTTGAGGCATATACACAATGTGTTTCATGTTTCATCTTTACGCCATTATATTTTAGATCTGTCACATGTTATTGATTTGAGTTCACTATAGGTATCAGACGAGGGTTCTCTAATAGCAGAGCCAACCCACATACTGGACCATTACACTCGACAGTTATTGATCTGGATTATTTTTTGCACGAAATGAGAGAGGAGATATAATAAATCAATGTATACAGATATATCAGATATCCAATAATATAACATAAATGTATCATAGCTGCAACCATAAAAATAGAGATATAGTACTACACAATTTTCTATTAATGAGCTAAAATGTACAAAGACTGTAAAAATACATAGTGAAAGACTCGCTAGAATGGTGGCAGCTTATCTCTGATAAGAGATGTGTCTGCTACTCGCATTCGAAAGAAGGTGACTTTACAATGAGGCTCCAAAGGCCTTTTTATCAGAAATAAAATCCAAAACCCTAACCCCAGAAGATGAAAATCCAACAGTTTTGTGGACCCCGTTTTGGGTAGTTTGGTGTATCAACTTCTCGGGGGCGTAACTTTGGCATACGATCTTCGTTTAGGGTGTATGATAGCTCATTGGAATGGTATCATTGAGGAGATTAATTTTGGGGGATCATTTAGAGACTTTAGATATCATTAAGAAGCTCGATCCAAAAAAACCTTCATTTAAGCCCTCAAAATGGCTCGAGAAATAAAAAACTACTAAAAATAGTAAATTACCAAAATTGCCAGAAAATTGTTTTGAGCCAGTTAGATAAGGTGGGTGGCCACTGATATCCACCTAGATCAATTCTCTCTCCTTAGGAAGAAATGATCTCCATTGAATTGAGTGCCCAGGGGAGAGGGAAAAGCGTTTGTGGAATCTACATCTTGATGATCTGCTTGCGTTGTTGGAGAAGTTCTGTTACTTAGCTTGTTGAAGGTTGTCACGAATTTGTGGCTGGAAGGGTTGGACCTTTTTAACCATTCTGGCTAAATGAGATGCCTGTGTACAGAAGGAATCTTTACACTTTGTTGTAATCTTGTCGATCTTCTTCTGTTGGATAGAAGGTGCTTGGAATGAGGCTGCAATGGTGTTCTTATGTTCACGCTTTGAGCAAACTGTGAAGAAGCTTAATTTTGTAGTATGAGATACTACCTTGCGACATTGTTTAGGTGGGACAATAGTCATAATTACCTTTGGTATTTTGTAGATATGACCCCCAGAGTAACAATGACACTATGGGGTCGAGACTCATAAATAGCATGGTGCTTCCACATATATGGTTGGCCCAAGATAACATCACGAACATCCAGGGGGGAAACATCACATAATACCTCATCCTTGAAGGGTTGGATGTTGTATGAAAATCGACATTTCTCACTGACATGAAGATATAATCCTTGGTGAACCCACCCGATGTTGTATGGTTGCGGGAGTGGTGTTGTCGAAAATCCCAACTATTTGACAATCTCTGCTAAGATGAGGTTCTTCTGGCTTTGGTTATCAACAATAAAATGTAGCGGGGTCCCCTTCATCCACATATGTGAATGAAAAAGGTGCCCCCCTCTTCAAAATCTGTTGGTTCTTCTGGTTGAATTGTTGCGGTCATGAAAATAGCAATGGGGTTTGCGTGGATCATCTGTCTTTTATCAGTATTTTCATAATCAAATTTTGAATAACGGTTCATCTCCTTGTATTTTATCTCAGCCACCAATGACTATTTTGAGTGACATTCATTGGTGTTGTGCCATGGGATTTTGTGGAAATCACACCTTTTTCCAGTGTCCTTCTTCATCTTTCCATGACCCTTATTTTCTTGTGGCTTGGACTAGTTTTCGGGATGTTGTTTGTTAGGGTCATCTTTATCATACTTTGGTTGTTGTGGATTTGCATACGTGAACTCTCATTTATTATGGTGCTTAAAAAGATACTCGATTTTAACAACACATTGATAAGCGGAACCCAATGATGAGATGTTCAAAAAATCCATTTCCCTTTTGATGTATCTGTGTAGAGCCCCATGGTATTTCAAAACCAAATGCCATTCAGAGTCTTTGATACCCAGCTTGGTGTGAAAGGTATGGAAGGTATTTGTGAAGTATAGAAATTCTTGGCCCCTTTCTTTCCACATTTTGTTCCATCTCATGTATTGCTCCTCATAGTTGCCAACGTGGTAATATTGTTCCTTTACCACATCCACAAAAAAATCCCAAATGGGCTCGGCTCCATATATTCCAGACTCCTCCATGGAAATTTTATCCTAGTAAGTTTCCCACCAATGTTTTACATGGGGGAGATCCTTAAGGAGTGATAAGGTGATATTTTCCCTGTCGGAGAAATTATGAATAGAGAAATAAACTTCTACCAGATTTAACCATTTTTCCAAGGCATACACATATATTTGTCCTTCAAATATGGCAATATCAAAATTAACTTGTACCTTAAAAGGTGAGGTACTTCCAAAGTAACCTCTTTATGAAGACATGCATTTTTTTATCGGCAGGCATTGAAGGATGTGGGAAAAACTCTCCATCGTTTCATCCCTCTGTCGCGTGAGAGTTTGCTCAAGCAACAGATTAATAGAATCATTTGCTCTGTTGTTTTTATTTTCTTATGGAATGGAGGGTTTCTTGGACATGAGAGAGATATTGTCTTCAATAGAGACAATATCAAGACCCAACTTTCAATACTCAAACCTTATCAGGGACATGCACTAAAAAATGATTAAGAGCATCCTGCTCTGGAACCACTGATCCAGATTATTTTCGGCACAAAATGAGAGTGAAGATATAATAAAGAAATGTGATCCAAATTTTATGAGTAGAATGAAATGAATATAGTTTATTAAAAGATTCTTAACACAAAATAATAGAGAAACAGTAAAATTGGTTTTCTATTCAATAAGGAAATAAGTTGAAACTGTAAAATGCAGCGGAAAACAAGCTTGTTGGAATGGTGGTGGCTTATCTATGAGAAGAGATGTGACAGTTGTGCTCATTCACAAGAAGATGGTTACAATGAGACTCTAAAGGCATTTTACAATAAATAAGAATGTCAAAAACCCTAGACATCCAGAAACCTAACCCTGGGAGATGAAGTGCCAAAAGTCATGTGGGCCCCGTTTGGGTAAGTTAGTACATCAACTTCTTGGGGTCATAACTTTTGCATACGATCTTCATTTTAGGCGCACAATATCTTGTTGGAAAGGTCTAACCAAGAAGAAAAAAATTTGAATGGCCCAATTCAGTGCCTCCTATAGTCACTTGGGCCCCAAATCCCCAAAAAGCATCATTTAGAGCCTCAAAACGGCCTCGGAAGTTTGGAACCTGAAAAACTGTTGAAAAACTGCCAAGGTGGAAAACTGTTTTTCAATCCAATGGAGTATGTGGGTGGCCATTGATAGCCATATGGATCAATACTCCCTCCTTAGGAAGCAATGTTCACCATTGCGTTGAGTTCCCCCATCAGATGAGGAAATTTCTGTTGAATTTGGCCCCAAGTGAGCCACTTGTGACTTTCTTTGGTTCATGCGCTTCCCTTCTTTGACGACTCAATAAATTTGGATCCTTTGTTGTTGAGTGCCCTTGATCTGTGTGTCCACAATCTGATCACTGGATGCATGTTTCATGCAGTCAGGATTGAGCTCTATTGGTGTCAATTGCTCTGCTATCTCTGAGGTGTCCAATAATGGTGGGAAATATGGCTAAAGGAGAGCCACATTGAAGACTGGATATAGAACAAGGAAGGGGGGAATGTTGAGCTCAAAAGGATTGTCACCCACAACCTTGGTGATGGTGTACAACCCATAACGGAGTGGGAAAATATTCCTATGGGACCCTATAAGGCGTTCTTTCTGCAAATGGAACCAAACTTTGTCGCCCACTTGAAACTTATGTGGAACCCGATGTTGATCATGGTGTTGCTTGTACTTGGAATTAGACTTCTCTAGAATATCATGAACCTGTTAGTGGATGTGTTGGATCTGCTCAATGAACCAAATGGATTTTTTAGCTTCTGGTTGAGTAGGGTATGAGTCAGGCAAGGTGGTCGCCAGGGGTAGTGCAACATCCATGGGATCCAATGGTTGGAATCCCAACCCCACCTGAAAAGGGTTGTGGTCAATTGAGCTATGCAGGGCTTGCTTGTAGCTATGTTGGACATAGGGAACACTTTCATCCCATGTGTTGGTGTGTTTTTTTATTTTACATGCATAGGATATGTACGAACATCTGATTGACGACCTTAGTTTGGCCATCTATATGGGGGTGGAAAGAAATGGATTTGGTGAGCTTGGTATCCAACAGTGACTAGAGCCTTGAACAGAATGAGATAAGGAAATGACCGTCATGATCTGAGATAATGGTTTGTGGGATCCAAAAATGTACCCATACTCGTTCAAAGAAGATCTTGATAGTGGATTTTGCTATGATGTTCTTCTTGCATGCGGCTAGAATCACCATCTTGGAAAAGCGATCAACAACCACAAAAACATAGTCATTTCCCCTCTTAGTGGATGGGAGGCCTGACATTTAGTCCATTGAGATGGATTCCCATGTCCTGTTAGGAGTAGAAAGAGGGGTGTACAGGATCTATTTCTTAGTGGTCGATTTGGAAATAGCGCAGGCGGTGCAGGACCTAATATACTTGGCAACATCCTGTCGAATTTTCAGCTTGTAGAACTGTTTATGCAACACTACCACCATCTTTTTGATGCCAAAGTGTCCTGCCACCCGACTATAGTGAGCTTCCCAAATCATATTCACGCACTCTCTTGATGGAACTTAGAGATGGCCCAGACGGAACAACAACCCATCCTGAAGATGGAAATTAACGACCAATGAGTTGGCACCCAACATTTGGTAGGTGGTGGAGAAGTCGGGGTTTGTCTCATAGGGACCATTCGAAGGTCTCGAGGTCACAAAAGTATAGCATCGTGGTGAGTGCCACAACTGGAGGTTGGTTGAGGCAGTCAGAAACTCAGTTGGTACTTCCTGTTTTATACTTCATGTTGAGGTGGAACTGTTGTAAATATGTTGACCACTTCTAATGGAAGTCATTATGCAATTTTATTTGGGTCTACATGAACTGTAGTGGCTTGTGATCAGTGTGGATAATTGTCTCCTTCCCAAGAATGTAATGTCTCCACTGGAAGTAGGCTTTCACAATGGAGTACATTTCTTTGTTGTAAGTAGGGTACTTACAGACAACATTTGATAATGTCTCACTGTGATATTCCACGGGGTTGCAGTGTTGAGTGAGAATGACACCCACAACATAGTTTGAAGAATTTGTCTCGATCTCAAAGGGATGATGTAGGTCCGGTAATGAAATTACCGGGGATGAGCACAAACTCTTCTTCAAGTCATCAAAGGCTTTTTGTTGGTACATTCCCCACACAAATGTTTCCTTTTCGCCACCCCTGGTTACCTGGCTGAGGGTGCATGCGATATGAGAGAATCGCAACATGAACCTGCAATAGAAATTGGCGATGCCCAAGAAGCTCTGAAGTTTAGTGAGTGTGGTTGGGGTTATCAATTCACGGATGACCTAGATCTTGGCTGGATCCACATGCACACCATTTTTATCAACAATGTAGACTAAGTAATGGACCCTATTGTTGTCACAGGGTGTGCAAAACCTGTTGAATATGTTGCAAGTGTTCCTCCCAAGTATTTCTATAGATGAGGATGTCATCCAGATAAACCACTACAAAAGTATTGGTGAAAGGTCATGGGATATCATCCATCATCCTCATAAAAGTTGTTGGAGCATTTTTCAAACCAAAGGGCATGGTTGTTGGCCCTTGACCAAGTTTTGAAGATTCTTGGTCAGATTTGACCTATTTTGGGACTTCGACAGGATGTCGAAGGCAAAGCACAAGTCAAAGTAGAGATTGTAGGAACTCGGCCCCTTTTAGGGAATTTTTGGGATTAGGGCTTATGAAACGGGTATGGAGATGTCGGACCATGGGTTTATCCATGTTTAGGCCCTTTTGTAATGTATAAATAGAAATCTAGGCAATGTAAGTAAGTGGTGTGGTGTGATGCTAGGCGCTAAGGGAAAGAGAAGGCCAATGTGCTAAGTGAAAGTGATAGTTGTACATGCTTTGTGTATACTATGTGAGACTTGCAAGGCTAAGTGCAAGTGACTCTAAGATATTTTGTAAAGGATTTGTGCTATAACATAGCTTGGGGAAGGAGGATATAGTGTGGTGCACACAGATCTCCTATCCTACGCGGAGTAGGACCTTATGGCTTTGTGCATGTAGAATATTGACATAAGACAATAAAGAGAAGAAGAGTTGGTGGATGTAGCCCCATGCTGGGGGTAAACCACGCATATCCTATGTTGTGGTTGATTTGTGATTTATGGTTGTTTTATGGTTCATATGATTAATGCTAGTGAAATGATGTATGCTTAGATGAATATGATATTTTAGTGCCTAATGATGTGAATGTGATGCTAGATCTGATCTATGTTGATGTGTTTAGTGCTTGAATGTGTTGAATCTTGTTGAATACTGCGTCGCACTGTAATTAGGGTTTATCTGCATTGTAGACAAAGGTTAAGTACTAATGAATGACAAATGCTAAGTTATTTTTTAGAGTATTGTAATCACATATATGTGTCCCAACAGGTTGCAGACATTGGAGTCCTGCAACCACCCCTACCTCTATCTCAGGTGAGACTTCATCTTCTTCGCAGGTGTTGCCTAAAGGGTTGGTAGTTAGGGTTTTGTTGGTGCATTGTTGAAGCATTGAACCCTGGGTCTACCCTTGTTCCAACAAATGGTTCTGCGAAAAACATATACAGACTTGAAAAACTTGTCCATACAAGAGAGTAGAGAACCTACCCCAGACAGAGAAGAAGTATTGCCCTTAAAACCTATGAAAGACCATCAACAACGCGAAGTTATTATGCCAGTAGAATATAAGAATTAGAATGGGAAGAGGAACCCAGTAACGTAGATCATAGGGAAGAAGGCTAGAAATCTCAGCAAGAAGAAAGCAAAGTTGGAGAAATTAGAGGAAGCTCTAGAGAAGACTTCGCAGAAGGAAGGTCTCCAGAATTTGAACTTCGTCGAAATATCAAAGCTCAGATTGGCACTTCGCCATGGTGGAGAAATATGACCATTGGAGGCATTATAACCGTTACATTGACGTTCCCAAATAGTTATAACAACAGTTATGATCAAAAATCTCTCCATCAGACCATTGGGACCACACCATAATGGACAGAACTGCATTGATGAAGGCTTCTTGTCTGTTGGAAGGATTTGTTACCTCGCTATATAATTATCCCATCGACTGTTGCACCAAGCACACTTTCACGAATTATATCTGAGCCAACAAGAGAACTCATTGTTACTGTGATGTGCTTATTTAGACCTTGCCATCCATTCTATTGCATTGATAAATTGTTCATGAGCCTGAGATATCCAATCTCAAGCGTGCATGTTGGACAAGCTTAGCACTGCAGAAAATTCATTAGAGGAAATTTTAATCGATCTAATGGCATAAAGAGTGATGTCCATGGGAGTTCAAGCTTCATCGATGTGAGGAGTGCAAACCTCACCATCGACTACTTGCGGATCTGGACCATCCCAAGCTGCAAATGAGAAAAGAACCAAGCATCGAGATGACTTCCTGAACATGAAGTTAATCCCATCCATTCTTCCCAAATACATCCCACCTTTGGTTGGTGCAGTGAATCGTGATAGTGTCCCTAGGGACTTCAACTACACCTTGGTCACTGCATACCTCCCGAAGGGGATACGCACAGGAAAGCCTCAGTCGGATAAGATCATGACACTAAAGATCAACGACTTTAACCTAGGGGATCACAAGAACTTCATCATGTTCTCTCCTCACAGGTATTTGACTAGGATGAAGGGGAAGAAGTCAAGGATAATCCCCCTACCATGGAATATGGACCTCGCACAATCCACTATTATAAACATGATGAAAATACCCCATTTTGGAAGGCACCAGGAGGTTAACACGTGCGTTAATCTCCTTCTATCGAGATTCCATGGAGATTATTTGTGGCTAGATAGACACATCACCGTCGACCCAACGTTGATCCATCGGTTCACCGAATTGACCATGAAAGGACCAGACCCGGAAGAATTTTACCCAGGGAAGGTTGTAGATCTCTCCCTGGAACAAAATATTAAAGATACATACAACGATTTGAAGGGTAAGAAAGGCTACAAGATAACCTCCATCCATAATGGTGCAGTGCACCTTTCTTTCCAGTTGATTGCTAGTAAGCTAGTCTGGAAGAACAAACCCATGTAGGTTACATGGTTTATTGTTGACCTCATGGGGAAATGCGTGGAGGGGCTACAAATGAATTGGGAAAATTACTTAGTGAACTAGTTAGGTCAAGACTGTCGCGAAGCTTAGGATCAAGGCTATGAGTTCCATTTTAGTTGGCTACTGATCCTCATTGTGTTCATAGCTTGGGAGATGACAGAAGGTGTGACCTTCCCTGATCTAGAACAATCTAATCCCTTAGCCGTGAAGTTCACTTCACTATGGTATTAAAGCGATATGGAAAAACAATGGCAGTCAAATGTGGTGTTCCACACCTACTACCCGCAGTTAAAGAGGGCTATTGAGGTTGTCCCTTGTATAATGTCGAACACCCTACACAGGTTCAAGCCATTTGTGAAGTTCCACATAGACAAATTTTTTATCGACATCACTACACGCGGAGACGAACACAAAGAAGTAGTACAAAGTTACTAAAAACTCACAGAGGAGGACCTAGAAGAAATCACTAAGGAGTGGCCTGCATAGCTCCTTATCCATGTTGACCCCACAAAATTGTCTGATACCAAAATAATCGGAAGACCGGTGGTCACTCGTGAAGGGTATGATACACCTAGAACTAGTAGAAGGAAGAAGACAGAAGAGGTCCAACATTTGAGCAGTGCATCAAAAGAAACTGATTCAGAATCACCTTGAGGAGGAGCTAGTGATGAAGTACATAAACAAGAGAAAAATGGAAAATAATATCAGCAGAAGCAAGGAAAAGTAACACCATCACAGAATCCCCCTAATGACGCAGAGCCATCTCACAAAAGAAAGGTTTCTCCCATGAAACCCACATCGTGAAAAAAGTCAAAAGTTAGTAAGACCAAGATGTAGACTGTGCTCATGCTCGATGACTTTGAATTCATCATCGTAGCTGTATCAGATGCCTCAAAATATGTTTTGCAGAGAAATGAATCTAAGAAAGAGACCATGTATGAAAAAATTGAAGCAGAACTGCGAGGGGTACAACAAGCCCTTCACTCCAACCGGCGAGTGTCCATTGCACCCCCATCATCAAAAGAAACAGATTTGGGATATGAGCCTACCCAACTCCGTAGACTAGATGATGTGACTTAATCCCGCCTTTGTCATGTACATGAAGACATAGAGCAGGCCACAGTGGCCCTAAAGCAAGCACAAGAGGAAGTAATAAAGAAATGCGAGGTTGCACAACAGGAGAAGGCTGCTCTCCAAGCAAAGTTCGAAGAGGAAAAGGCATAGATCCAACATGAGAAAGAACAACTTCTCAGGGAGTATGTTAGATTAAAAGAATCAGTCAACAGATCACTTTTCTCTATGACAGGAACAAAGAATGTGGAGGAAGACCCAGTGGAGCATCAAGTAGCGCAGATTGTTGAAGCCATCCAACAACTTCAACAGAGAATAGAATATCTAGAGATAAAAATAGTACCAAGTACTCTGTAGGATGTGTGAGACCAAAGAGAAGCCACTGCCCAGAGTGTAGTTGAGAGGATCAGAGCATTATCTCTGGAATGTAAACAACTAAGTGATCGTAGTGTGAAGACGTATGAGGGACATACTGAGGACCCTGAACTGAAGACAATGGAGTCACAACTCTAGGAGGAAAAACAACAAGCAGTGACGATAAAGGCACAGCTGAATATATTGTCAGCAGTTGAGAGAATGAAACGATACTAGGAACAATGAAATTTTCAACAACACATCCATGCCATATAGATAAAAGTCATGGAAGTGACTCAGAGGCTCCAGCCAGTCCAGGATTCATCTTGCCAACTGTTCAAAGATATTGAAGGATGAGGAGTAGAGCTGGAACAAGTAGTCACTTCAGTTGAACAACACTTAGAGGGACCTATGAACAAGGTAGTTCTTAAGGAGTTCGTCGTGCAAGAGGACCTGGAGTAGTAGCAGGTTGAAGCAGCTCAAGCTAGGCTTCAGGATTTTGAAGCAGAGCTACCTAGATTAGAGTGACTCGGGATGAGTCACAAGTGAGTGTTGGGGGCATGTTGGCCCTTGACCAAGTTTTGGATATTCCTAGTCAGGTTTGACATATTTTGGGACTTCAACAGGCTGTCAAAGTCAAAGCGCACGTCAAAGCAGAGATCGGATGATATCGGCCACTTTTAGGGATTTTTTGGGATTAGGGCTTATGTAACGGGTATGGGGATGTCAGCCCATTGGTTTACCCATGTTTAGGCCCTTTTGTAATGTATAAATAGAAATCTAAGCAATGTAAGTAAGTGGTGTGGTGTGATTCTAGGTGCTAAGGGAAAGTAAAGGCCAATGTGCTAAGTGCAAGTGATAGTTGTACATGCTTTTTGTATACTGTGTGAGACTTTCAAGGCTAAGTGCAAGTGACTGTAAGATATTGTGTAAAGGCTTTGTGTTGTAACCTAGCTTGAGGAACGAGGATCTGGTGAGGTGCATGCAGGTCTCATATCCTATGTGGAGTAGGACCTTGCGTCTCTTTGCATGTAGAAGATTGACAGAAGATAATAAAGAGAAGAAGAGTTGGTGGATGTAACCCCAGGATGGGGGTGAACCACGTATATCCTGTGTTGAGGTTGCTTTGTGATTTATGGTTGTTTTATGGTTCATATGATTAATGCTAGTGCAATGATGTATTCTTATATGATTATGATAGCTTAGTGCCTAATGATGTAAATAAGATGATAGATCTGATCTATGTTGATGTGTTTAGTGCTTGAATTTGTTGAATCTTGTTGAATATTGTGTCGCGATGTAATTAGGTTTATCTTCGTTGTAGACAAAGGTTAAGTACTAATGAATGAAAACTGCTAAGTGCTTTGTTAGAGTATTGTAATCATGGATATGTGTCCTAGCTAAGGTTGCAGACACTAGAGTCCTGCAACCACCCCTGCCTCTACCTCGAGTGAGACTTCATCTTCTTCGTAGGTGTTGCCAAAAGGGTCAGTAGTTATGGTTTTGTTGGTGCATTATTGAAGCGTTGAACCCTGGGTTTTCCCCTATGCCAACAATGGCCAACCATTCAAAAATACCTTCTTTTAACTTGAAGAAAGTCTTCCATACATCTATTTTTTCTATTGGGACCTAGTGGTAGCCAAACTTAAGATCAATATTACTGAAGTATGTGGCCCCTGTGAGCTGATCAAGGAGGCCATCGATTCGGGGAATTGGGTATCAGTTTTGTACTGTGATTTTATTGAGGGCCCGATAATCAATGCAGAGTCGCCAAGTCTCATATTTCTTATGAAATAGGACAATTGGGATCCCACAAGGTGATGAGATAGGATGGATGTGCCCCTTATGCAGTAGTTCTTGGATTTACCTCTTGATCTCCTCATTTTTTAATAGAGAGCGGTAGTAGAGTGGATAATTGGGTAGTGGTGCACCTAGGGCCAAATTGATGGGATTCCTTACCTGGAAGTGTAGAGGTACCCTGATAGGACAGGAGAATATATATGATTATTCATCTATGACCTTATCCACTTGCTTCTTTTGTGTGCAGATATCGGTCGCAGAGGCCCTAGATGTGTCTGCAATATTTTTCTCACTCTGAGGGAGAATCATGAACAAGACAAATTTCCCGATCTGAGAGATGACCTTCCTGCATTGCTTGGCAGAAATCAAGGAAATAACACTAGGAGGGACTACCTCATGTATCCTGTACAATTTCCTATTCAAAGTAATAAAAACACTACAAGGCCTAGACTCATATACAACACGATGTTTCCATAAATAAAGTTGTCCCAAAAGAACATTACAAACTTTGAGAGGAGAAAAATCACGCAATGCCTCATCTTTGAAGGGCTTGATTCCATACGAAAGTCGACATTGTTGGTTGACATAGAGATCGCTTCCTTGTCGAAGCCATCCAATGGTGTAGGGTTGTGGGTGCAGCATTGTCAGTAGGGCCAACCACTTGATGACCTCTGTTGAGATGAGGTTCTTTTGGCTACTGCTATCAATGATGAAGTGAAGCGGGGTGTCTTTTACCCACATCTGTGAATGTAAGAGGCACTTTCCTTATTCTGTCTCATTTGGTTCACCAGGATGGAGATTGGTGGTAGCAACGGTGGCACTGGGTTTCGCATCAATGATCCATCTTCCCTTTTATGGTTCTGAATCAGAGTCAGAACCCACATCTGATTTAGAGGCTTTCACTTTGGCCAAAAGTGATGGCTTTGAGTGGCAGTCAACACTGTTATGAAAAGGGCTCATATGGAATTCACACCACTTCCCGGTATCACTCTTTGTCTTTTCGGTGTCCTTCTTTGCCTGCCACTTGGAATGATTTTGCTGATACTTTCCATGTTTGATTTGTCCTTTGTTATGTGGGTTAGGTCCTTCCTTTCTTGGCTTTTGTTGTGAGGGGTTCCTAGGCCCAAATTGTCGTGTCTTTTGTTTGAGATTCTACTCGATTTTGATGGGATATCGGTAGGCTACGACCAAGGATGAGATGTCCATAAATTCCATTTTGGTCCAAATGTATCTATGCAGAGTACCACGATACTTGGTCACTTGAGGTCGCTCTGAATATTTGATACCCAGCTTGGTGCGCAACGTATGGAAAATATTTGTGAACTCTAGCATTGCTTGGTCTTTTTCTTGTCGCGGTGTGGTCCATTCGGTATACAAGTCATCATAACTTCTGACAGGGTAGTATTGTTCCTTAATAGCACACCTGAAGGATTCCCAAGTGGTTTTGACTGTAAATAATGAGGGTTCCTCTGTTTCCTTTTTCTCAAAGAAAGTTTCCCACCAATATTTGACATGGGGAACGGCTTTGAGGGGCGCAAAAGTAATATTTTCTCTTTTTGAAAAGTTATGGACAAAAAATACCCTTCTAGTAAATTCAACCACTTGTCTACAACATCTGCATCTATATGACCTTCAAATATAGGAATATTGAAGTTTATTTGTACCTTGAAGGGGGTGGCACCTCTGCTCGAGGAAGATGCATCGTCTGTTGGTAGCTGCCGAAGGATTTGAGTGAAACTATCCATCATCTTGTTCCTTTTTGTGTGAGGGATTCCTCAAGAAACATTTTGAAAGGATCTCATGTCTCGTCATATTTATTTTCTCCTTCCATGAGAGGTCGCTTGGTCATGTGAGAGATTTTTTCCTCAAGAAAAACAAGCTCGAGACCCAATTTTTTGTCCCCTGACCTCATTGGGGACATGCATTAAGACAACAAGGAGCAGACCACTCTGATACCACTGATCCAGATTTTATGAGAAGAAAAAAATGAATACATATTATTAAAAGATGCTTAACACAAAATAACAAAGATACAGTAAAATTGATTCCCTATTCAATAAGGAAATAAGTTGAAACTGTAAAATGTAGTGGAAAACAACCTTGTTGGAATGGTGGTGACTTATCTCTGAGAAGAGATGTGACGGTTGCGCTCATTCGCAAGAAGATGGTTACAATGAATCTCTAAAGGCCTTTTACAATATATAGGAATGTCAAAAACCCTAGACATCCAAAAATCGAACCATAAGATAAGAAGTGCCAAAAGTCATGTGGGCCACATTTGGGTAAGTTAGTACATCAACTTCCTGGGGTTGTAACTTTTTCATACGATCTCCATTTTAGGCGCATGATAGCCCATTGGAAAGGTCTAATCGAGAAGAAAAAAAATTTATTGGCTCAGATCAATGCTCACAAAAATCAATTGCACCCCAAATCCCCAAAAAACATCGTTTAGGGCCTCAAAACAGCCTTGAAAGTTTGGAACCCGAAAAAATGTCGAAAAACGACCATGGTGGAAAACTATTTTTCGAGCCAGTGGAATAGGTGGGTGGCCAACGATATCCACCTGGAACAAAATGTACATATATATCTTGTATATCCAATATTATAACATAAATGTATCAAAAATGCAACCATAAACACATAGATATAATAATACATAATTTTCTATTAATGAGCAAAAATGTATAAAGACTGTAAAAATACAGAGTGAAATACTCGCTAGAATGGTGGTAGCTTATCTCTGAGAAGAGATGTTTCTTCTACTTGCATTCGCAAGAAGATGATTTTACAATGAGGCTCCAAAGGCCTTTTTATCATAAATAAAATCCAAAACCCTAACCCCAGAAGATGAAAATCCAACAATTTTGTGGACCCCGTTTTGGGTAGTTTGGTGTATCAATTTCCCGAGGGCGTAACTTTGGCATACGATCTCTGTTTGAGGCACACGATATCTAGCTGGAAAGGTATCATCAAGGATATTTATTTTGGGGGATCAATCAAATCCTTCTTCTATAATTGAGAAGCTCGATCCCGAAAAACCTTCATTTAGGCCCTCAAAATGGCCCCGGAAGTTAAAAACTACTAAAAATAGAAAATTACCAAAATTGCCAAAAAATTGTTTTGAGCTAGTTGGTAAGGTGGGTCACCAACGATATCTACCTAGATAAACTATGGCTTCAATTGGTCGATCAGGTCAAGGTCCAGTGGGACAATTATAGTCCACATTCTTCCACTTGGGAGGACGCACATGGGATGCGTCAACAGTTGCCATATTTATTTTTAAAGTTTGATATATAGATTAGTAGTAGTTATATTCATTGTTTTCATTGTTAGACTGTAAAAACTTTGGGACGAAGTTTAAAACAAGAGGGATGTATGTAACGCCTAGATTTCACTGACCACATTTTCATAACACTGATTATTCTTTGAGGACACTTGCATGCAAGTGATGTGGATAAACATGGTACCACATGATTATTTGATTTGGTTTATGAGTTAAATAGTGTGTTATAGTTGATTATTGAATTTGATATGTTTTTAATATTGATGTATACCACTGACAGGTATTATGATGAGGTTTCCTAAGTGTGTAGGAAACATGACAAGAAGAGGATTTTGATGGCATCGACAGAATTCCTTGGACTCTGGATTGAGTCAGGGAGTGGACTATCGACTTTGATTATGAGTACTTGATTTATTACGCATGTGTTATGTAGATGATTTCAATTATGAATTTCATGTATAAAGAGTTATTATTATTATTTGTTTTCAATGGATCCAGGCATGGTGATGCTTTCTAATCTGAATCACATGTGGATTAAATGGGTCATACATGGATATTATATAGATGAGTAAGAGGTGTGGCAGCATCCCTATCACATCTTACTAGCACTCTCAGTGTGACCTGACCTGAAGGTTAATGACTACCTTTCTCTTGAGAGGTTCACAATATCATGGGGGAAGACTAAGGAAGTCGCTCATGAGGACTTCTGAGGGGCATGCAATAAGGTGGATGTTGCATGAAATTTCAAGTAGTCAACACTCCCTGGTGTATCATGAAAAGGTACTAACTGCCTCTCGTGGATCCTTGAAGTTTGGAGATGATGAGCCTACCAATCAATCGCAAGTTTTGGTCTAACAGTAGCCATACTACCACATAAATGGTATCAGAGATAGAGGTCACGTGTTCTATATGCACTCAGCTCGTGTTGAGGGGGAGATTGTTGCACAAAATTGCAAGTAGTCATTACTCCCCGGTGTATCTTGAAAAGGGACTAACCGCCTCTCATGAATCCTTGAAGTCTAGCGGTGATGAGTTTACCAATCACCCATGGGTTTTGGTCTAATAGTATCCATACTACCGCAAGATTGTTGGCATGTTTACAAGAATAATTTGCTTGTCATTGATGGAAAGAACAAAAACGAACCAAACCTCAAGAGCGCAGAAGACGAGAAAGGTCAGAAGAGATATCGGTTTCCATAAGTGCAGACAAGGTCCAAGAGATAGACTCGCAGGAGGAGAAAAGGTTGAGATATGTGAACACTTAGAAAAAATTATAAGTTCGAGCGATCATAAGCTCAGGAGGAAGAGTGACAGTGGTCGTTGGATCACCAATCCAAAGGACCAACAACCGTCAAATTGAATTAATGGAAGGATAGGATAAGCAGGGAAAAACTATTGAGAATTCGATCACTCGATTTTTCGTCATCCCTTAGATTGATTTAAGTGGAAGGACAAGATAAGCAAGAGCCATTGATATAATATCTTGATCAACGAACAACATTCGTTTTGGGTCTAAATATGTGAGGAGGTTACGCTTCGGAGAAATCACTTCGAGAGTTTCAATTTGAGATCTAAAATCCTCAAAGTCCAGAGAGTCAAAGAGTCGAAGTAAACGTCAGCCGTCAGATAATTTTAAAGTGGAAGGACATGATAAGCTAGAAAATAAGCATCGCAGAAAGATCGAGCCATTAATCTAAGAACATGACCGACAAACAACATTTAGTTCGGGTCTAAAACTTGCGAGGAGGTTACTGTTCGGGGATTCTCACTTCAGAAGAATTGGCGACTTGAAAAGTCGAAATACCCAAAGTCCTGAAGGTCGAAGTCCTGAAGTGAATGAGGATCCATGTCAGCAATACTACGTCTGTTGGAAGATTGGTTTTTTTCATTGATGTCAACCCTAGTCATTGGTTTTGGACTGCAAGATTGATGAATGTATTTGGACATGAAGGACAATGTACATGCAGAAACAAAACCCATGGATGTATAGTATACATAATGTTGTTTCCGATGGTAGGTGGAACGTCACATGGATCCTCACGGTTGAGGATAAATGAATTTTTGAATATGACAAAGTGAATTGAAGAAGGAAGTACATGTAGGCCCTAAAGATAATTAAAGAAAATAATTACAAAATAAGAAAGTGTCAAGTCAGACCTAATGTTAAAAGGAGGTGACATAAATGGTATAAATAAATATCATTATACATTCATTTGACATACAAGTCGAATTTTAGAGAAAATTCCATCCTTTATCTTTCATTTTCATCCTTTTACTTAAATTTTTAACATTACCATTAATTGTTTCAGGATGTTTGAGAGTGGTTTTAACCTCATTGGACTTCATATGGAGAAAGTAGAATTTTAGGTCCCATTCAAAATTCAGTAGACTTAACAGTTTTCAGGATTTCAAGAATGGAAAGATTGCAATGTTTCCACTAGATTCTATCATGTATGAGGGTATGGAACTGACATTTAATCAAGAGAAACAAGCCCTTTATGTACCTCGATATTGGTGGCATTGATTGTTGAACTCTTTTGTCACAACCCCAGTAAAAATGTACCCTTCACTCAAGTATAAACACTTATATGTTGAACTCCTCTCTTTGTCGTCGTGTCCAGTGACTTAGTGGTGTATGTGCACACCAACCTCCATCTTATATACTCAAAATTCAGGTGCTTATCCAGACATGTAGCTCTTCTGGTTGTGAGCGCAACTGGAGTGCATTTGAAAAAATACACACCAAAAAGAGCAACAGGTTAGAGAATTTCAGATGAAATTTCAAATTCATTGTAAAATTATATAATATAAATTATTAACTTGTCATTTAAATTTTATGCTCCTTTACATTCTAATAAATTAATTTATGATCCTCTTATAGGTTGGATACCTCACGCCTTAATGATTTGGTCTACATCTACTACAATCTCAGTTTGTGGGTGAAGCAGCTTGAGATAAAAATTGATGTGAAGGCCATTTCATTGGATGAAATTGACACCACTGTTGCATGGAGGGGGGAGGTTGAGGAACCTGTTATTGAGACCGCCCTTGATTGGCTAGAGGATAGTGGTGATGATCATGGTATCTCTGAGGACTTGGATCAAGATGTTTCAGAGGATATTCAGTTTCATGTCGAGTCTGAAAGTGTGCCACCACCAGAGTGAGAGTCACAGTCAGAGGTAGATAGGCCCAATGGTAGGACTAGCAGTTGACCTCCTCTACTAGTACCTTCTTCTAGGGGACATCTGTCTCGAGGTTCTTCTACTTCTTCTAGAGGACATTTGACTCCAGTACGAGGCACACATGCCTCAAGGGCACCTACTCCTATTGCTAGAGGAAAAGCAGTTTCTACGACGATTACCTTTGCCCGTAAAAAGGGTAGAGGGAATCCATAGTTTATTTACTTGATTTCATTGTAGATGACTCATGAGTCATGATGAAGATCATGAGATGCATTTATTATATTTTTTGATGACTCAGGAATCAGGACATGATTCATTTTTTATGTGTGATGTATCACTAGACATCTTATATATCTTATATATCAGTTTTGTTTCCATATTCATGTGGAAATATGTCTATTTGATGTTATTGTTGCTTTAAATGTTTCAAAAATTAAAAAAAAATGAATATTTTTGTATTTTTTTAAGTTTGTCGATATATTTATGATGTTTTGCCGATTTTTACGAAACGATGTTTTCTGGACCCCGGCGATTTTTTCGTCGAAACGATTTTTGTAACACTGGTTCTAAGTATCAATAATTGGTATCAGAGCAGGTTACCTTCAGTACAGTTTAACCACTGGAAGGAAGATCCTAAGAAGAAATGGAAGACAAAATTCCAAATGGGATTCCACCATTTTATGGAAGCAATTTTGAATACTGGAGTAATAGAATGGAAACTTACTTGAAAGCTCTTGGGGAAGATGTTTGGTTCTCAGTTGCTTCAAGATACAATGCTTTGAAGAAACCAAAGACTGCAGCTCAGAAGGAAGCAAAAAGGAACAACAAATTGGCAATAGATACCATCATGGATGGATTGATAGATTCAGTGAAATCCAAGGTGGGATCATGTGCATCATCAAAAGATATTTGGGACAATCTACAAGACCTTTATGCAAGGGAAGAAGAAGAAGAAGTTGAAGCAACTTACAACATCTCATATTTCAAAGAAGAAAATAGAGGTCTGTTCTTTTTCTTTAATTGTGAAGGAGTAGGACATGTTGAATTTGAATGTACTCGTCCAAGGATTGAAAGAAATGACACTGAAGAAGAAAATTCCAATGAAGAAGAAGAAAATCATGAAGAAAAAATTATTCAACAAGAAGGTGAGAATCTTAAAAGATTGAAGCATGTTGAGATTGAAAATACCAAGCTCAAAGACATGCATAGAAAACTAAGAAGTGAATTGGGTAGTTTTGAAAAGACAGTTGTAAGCTTGAAGAAACAATTATAAGACTTTGAGAAACTAAGAGAATAAAACATTTCCTTGAAAACTCTACTCGAAGAAGAAAGAAGAATAGGAGAAGTAAGGAATGTCCAAATGACGAAGAAAGAAGAATATTGTGAGAAACTTGAACAAGAAGTTGTCTCATTGAGGAATAGATTAAGAAACTCTCAAGTTCCAAAAGACTTAACACATCTTAGATGCATGGGTGAAACTTCATACAAAGAAGATGCAAATACCAACAGGAAGCTTGAAGAAAGAGCTACACAGACACTTGATGAAAAGTGGACCAGGATACTAGAAAGAAGGAATGATTACAAAAGAGATGAATATCCAAGAAGACCTCCTACCTTCAGGAATCAAAGAAGATTCATTCAGTATGAATGAAACTACAAAAGAGTAGATCATGAACCCATATGGACTACATCACAAAGAAGTCCACTTACTCCAAGGTATAAAAAAAAAAATCTTGGTCATTGTTATACTTGCAAAAATTTTGGACATAAGGCAATTAATTGTAGAATCAATGAAAGGAACAAATACGCAAGAAACATGAATGGTGTAAATAGAAGATATGGAAATAATCATGGATTTGTCAATAGAAGTTATAATTCATTTTCCCCATTGATGAACAAAAATATTGTATGCTACAAATGTAATTATCTTGGTCACAAAGCATGAGATTGCAGATATATGAATGAAGATGTCCCTATGCCAGCCACAGTATGGAGAAGGAAAGAGATTCCAAACAATGAAGATTGTTGAATAGCATTAACCATTGAAGAATGTAAATAAGAAGATGAATGGTACATAGATAGTGGATGTTCTTCATACATGACTGAGGATCAAGACAAATTCATCAACTTGAAGAGAAAGGGTGGCAATGTTGCATTTGAAGATGACTCATCTGCCAAAATACTTGGAGAAGGTGTAGTAGAGATTGGAAGAAAAAATGTAAAAGCAAAGAATGTTCTATTGGTTGAAGACTTGAAGCATAATCTACTCAGTGTTAGTAAAATGTGTGATCAAGGATACACTCTTACGTTTGACTCCCGAAAATGTAAAATCAGAGAAAATAACTCAGGAATATTGTTTGCAACCGCAACAAGAAGTCCGAATAAAATATACACCCTAGACATGAAGAAGAGAGAGAAGACAGAAGCCACACAAAAGGATTCCAAGGAAGAAAAAGTCTCAAAGACCAAAAATAAGGATGAAGTATTATTGAGTGCCACATGTTCAAGGGGAGCAGCCCCAAGGAAGAGAGTTACCTTTTGTCATCAAACTCAGGGAGAGAAGCCCCGCCATTTTCCATTGATTTCAAAGGGGGAGAGAATTTGGGATCATGATGATAGGGGGAGCATGAGTGTTGCCATCAATGACAAAGGAGGAGATTGTTGGAAGATTGTTTTTTGTCATTGATGTCAACCCTAGTCATTGGTTATGGACCGCAAGATTGATGAATGTATTTGGACATGAAGGACAATGTCAATGGAGAAACAAAACCCATGGATGTATAGTATACATAATGTTGTTTCTGATGGTAGGTGGCACGCCACATGGATCCTCATGGTTGAGGATAAATGATTTTTTGAAGATGACAAAGTGAATTGAAGAAGGAAGTACATGTAGGCCCTGAAGATAATTAAAGAAAAGAATTACAAAATAAGAAAGTGTCAGGTCAGCCCTAATGTTAAAAGGAAGTGACATAAATGGTATAAATAAATATCATTATATATTCATTTGACATACAAGTCGAATTTCAGAGAAAATCAGAAGTAAAGAAGACCAGATTTCAAGGGAGGATGAAGTCTTTTGGTGATGTATTCTAAGTATCAACAACGTTAGCAATGACACATGTCACAATCAGATAATGACAAGTGTCAAGTTGATTCGACATTTCAAGTACGTGCAAATCACAAATCCAAGTGACACATGGCAGCTAATAGGCTCATGAAATGTCATCAAGTGACGTAAGTGATGTCACTTCAAGATTTTTACTTCAGGAGATTTACCACTAGCACTTGCCCAAAGTTCCAAAGTCCCGAAGTGGTTTGGAGCTGTCCATCATCGAGGAGGACAGGTGTCATTAGATCCACAACTTCAGAAGCTTGTGGATGGGGAGAATGTGAAAATAGTAGAAGATAAATCTTGATCGTTGATCGTCAAGGGGAGTACGTGTCAGTTGATCTAAGATTTTGAAGAAATCTCACTTCAAGGATTTCTAGTTGAGACTTGAGAATTCCGAAGTTTGGAGACGCGAAATGATTGTGATCGTTGATCCAAAAGGGACAAGCGTCAGTGGATTTTCAGCTCTAGGAAAAATAAAAGGAAGGTTGAAAGGTTGGAAAGTTGAGATTTTCGAACCCTGAATACCCAAAGGGATCGTGACCATTGATCCGAAAGGGACATGCGTCAGTGGATTGCTAACTTTGGGAAAAAGCAAAGGAAGGTTGAAAGGTTGGAAAGTTGAGATTTCTTAACCTCGAATACTTGAAGGGATTGTGACCGTTGATTCGAGAAAACCATGTTTTGTTAGATTGTGGAATCTGGGTGAAAATCTCCAGGAGCAAGCAGAGTTTGAGAATCAAGACTCCCGAAGCACAAAAGGTGAAATTGATCTCGTCCATTGATTTATAGGGCCACATGTCACTTGGTCTATGAGACCAAGGATCATGTGTGGACAGAGGAAAGAAGGCAGGAAAATACATTATATCGGAGCTGTTGATCGAGGTAATCTATTAGAGACTACAAGATCGATGATCACGCCTGATTGTGGGATCAGAAATTGCTCGAAATTTAACTTTCTGAGGGCAGGCCACAATTAAAATGACAGTATCGGAGAAGGGATATGTGGTAGTTGGAGGTATATTGTGGGGAGAAAAGAGGTTAATCCCAAACCATTGTTGGATGTAGCCTGAGGTCACATGTGATAGGGGGCTAACGAGAAGGGAGATCACGCCAAAAATAACCTGGTCATGTGAAGTTAATCACCCAAGTTCATATCGCAAAATAGGGAGCTAGTGCTAGAGGTCACATGAAGGAAGGGACTTAGAAGCCAAAGAAGCCAAAAAAAAAATATCATTCGATGCAACTGCCAGAGAAGACGAAGAATTTCAACTGATAGAGAAGCAAAAGATTCTAAGGATAACTGCCAGAGAATCCAAATAACCTTGTATAATGGCTAGAGAATATGAAGAGTTCGCATGATGATCAAGAAGACGACTCGACATGTGAAAGACATGTAGAATAGATAAAAGACAATGTATCTCTCAGAGAGTGATGCATGTGGGTAGGACGAGATGTAGTGCATAATCTAAAGGGGAGATTTGTGGTGCAGTGAAGGGGATATAAAGGAAACACATAGCATAAAAGGCAAAAGAGAATCTGAACAGCAGGCAGTGTTGAGCACAGGAGGAAAAAGAGCATATCATAGAAGTTGAACGATGAAGAAGCATAACAGAGTATAGAAGCTGAAGAAGGCAAAGGAGACATTGAGCTGTAACATACCATATCAGAGATAGAGAAAGTAAGTAAAGTTTTGTAATATTCATTCAGGGTGGTAGGGTGGTGCTAGGGAGGATTGCAGTCCTCTAAATTCTAGTTAGTGCTAGAAGACATTCTGGGAGTTGGTGCTTCCATCTAGTGGGTGCTAGAGAAACCTGAGAGTTGGTGCTAGAGAAACTTGAGAGTTGGTGCTCTCAGCAAGTTGTAGCTTGTTATCAGAGGTTGTAGCCTCATATTTGAGTTGGATCTCAAAGACTGTGATGTACATGAAAGTTGGAGCTTGATTGACATCCTAAGAAGAAGAGTTTTTCACCCTTTATGGGTTTCCTTAGGAAAATCGGTGTCTCTGTGTATTCTGTGTGATTGATCGTTGTATATCCATGCATGTTAAGTTATCAGCAAAACATTAAATAATAATATATAAAGAATAAAAAATAACAAAAAAAGTTTCAAGATTATATACATAACTAATTCACTCCTACTCACCCTCTCAATTATATTTCTAACAATGGATTCCTTATTCCTCAGTAAGCCCTTAGTCTCACACAAGGTCGACAAGTGGAGTATTGACTCCAAGTGTAAGACAACTTCCAAACTAAGTGAAATGACGAGTGACACCCTTGGAGCTTGTAGGTGCATCTTGAAGGGCATGTCGCATGAATAAATTAATGAGTTAATAAAAATCTAGAAGACATTATAGAAATAAAACAACTACTTAGAACTAATAGAGAAGAAAATATAAATTATATTAATTTATAAAATGAAACATAATAAAATCTAAGTCTAATTGTTATGCCTAAATAAATTTTATAGAAATGGTTCTAAGGGAGATTCAACTAAATAAAATCTAGAGAATGGAGAATAAAATCAAGACATGTACACAATGTGTGCATGAAATTAATAAAAAAAATTAAGTAAAAGAAACTATTTCATGAGAGAATGGGTTGTCAACATAGAGTTAGAATCCTAAGTCAATCTAGACTCTAAATCCTTACTAAGAGAAGAGTCATAATCAAACTCTGACTATAAATTAGTTAGGAGACACAATAAAAGAGAATTTGTGGGACTAAGAGACAAATAGGAGAAAATCCAGGAACTAATTGAGGTGAGGAAAAATTTAATTTTATTTAATTTAAAAATAAATAAATCATGTGCAACTTGAGGGAAGAGTGGCAAGTGTAAAGGGTGAATAATCTCTCATTTTATTATTAAAAATTAATTAATTATGCATGATATGACAAATGTGAAGGTTAAAATACTTATAGAAAGAATCGTGGGGACCCTATGGTTGGATGACTGAATTGTTGTCAAAAAATTTCTTGAGTAGTTTACTTGTGTGAGTTGGGATGCAATCTTTGATTAAGAGATGGAAGCCTCTCCTTGCGAGGGAAATCTTGAGCTACCATATGAATTTTTGTGTGTGACCCCTTTGTGGCTCGAGGAGATAAGGTGGAAAAAGAGTACCCCTAGCATTGGTTGGGAGGTACCAGTGAATTTACTTGAATTAGAATGCAAAGGGGTTGTTACACAAGTTTTGGATTGAAGATCACCCCATATATCTTACTCTTCTAGTTACGATACTTAATTGTTATAACTATTTATTTTAAATGGAAATTATGATTAGTATATTGAATATATATGGACCGAGAGTTCTTAATCAAGTTATTATTCTTTGTAACTACATCTATTGTTTTAAATAATTTTTCCATGGATCAATTGGATCAAATGATGTAACTACTTGATTAACTACTTGCATTTTTTTTTTAAATTATGCTTGGATCAAATGGCTAAAAAGAGACTTTATATCCACGTGATTATATATATATATATATATATTACGGAGATGATTGGTATATGAACAATAGTTTCTCCTCTAAAGAATCGGTTATATGAAGGATTTTTGTTATTTTCTAAACGATTTTGCGTGTGTTGAATGTTCTTGTCACCATGGACTTTTCTTCTCTATTCATTCATTTGGAATCTCTACTTCCTTATAGATGGTCACACGAATATCTACCAATGAAGCCAGTTGAGCAGGATCGAAGGTTTCACAATTTCCACCACCAATTTTTCTTGAATGGGTGTGGTCATTTTGTTTGGCCTCTTCTGTTAAACCTCTGCATTCTTCCTTAGGCAACTTTTTTCCTCATCTCATCTTCGAATTTTCGTCTTCCTTCTTCTCACAGGATTTTTTTGTTTGTAAGGTTATGTGCACTAACCTTATCTATCTTCTCATTGGTAGAAGCTTTGTTTTACTCATCCCTTCCTTAGCAGTGATGCTTTGTTGCTCATCTTCTCTTTGTTCGTTTGCATCATTTCTTTATTTAATAGTAATAAAAGTGATCCTTCACTTGAGATAAAAAACATTTCAATAACAAAAGGAAATTTGCTATTTATCAGTTTTAATCAAACTACTTCCTCAACTAAATAACATCGTTGCTTAATAGAAAAAGAATTGATTAGTGATCAAACAACAGTAGGTGCATTATTGCTTGTCTATTTTAGTTAATTTTATTAAATTTTGGGTAGCATCAATTCCTCAAACCTACCATATATAATCTAATTTCCATGACCGAATTATTGTGCTATTAAATTGCTAGTCTATCTTCTAATGCCTTCCAACTACATTATGAATAGTTGATGGTGTTTGAAACACCATTGCTCGAGAAGAGGAATTAGGTGATCAAACTTTACTTTTTCAGAGAACATAGTAAGGATTCGGTATGGGCACCTCAATCATTAAGAGACAAAACACCCATAGATCTTGTCACTGTTCTTTATGTGAGTGGAGGCTGCCAAGGTGTTCAAGAATGCAGATGTGGGCATTGTTCAATATTTGGATAAGACTATGCTTATTGATGATATGAGGCAGGCCATGTATGAATGTAAGATGTGTAGTTATGACCAAGGAATGATTTTGAATCATGCAAGATCTTAGAGAAGGGATGGGATTTGAAATTAGGAGAGTTCACCCAGATCTGGAGGGGTGGTTGCATCATTTGTCCAGTTTTCCTCGATCGTATTAAGAAGGCCTGTGACAAGAATACAGATCTCGCTAGTCTGTTCATTGAACCTAAATCTACAAAGGAAATGTTTGAAAGGAAGTCAATGTGGCAGTGATTTGTCTCTCTTGCGATCATTGTCAGTGTCAGCATTCCAAGTATGTCTGCAAGTTTGGCGTACTTTAATTTCCTATAGGAGGGATAGTTTCCTACAAACCTGGTTCAGGCACAGTGAGATTATTTTGGTGCTCACACCTATAAGAGGATTGATATTCCTGGCTTCTTCCATATTGAGTGGTTAAAGATTGAAAAATAATTAAATATTTGAAAGTTTTTAGAGTTTTAAGCTCCAGAGAGAATAAGCCCATACTTGCTCTAGGTTTATGTGTTAATTACATAGTGAATTCTATTGGTAATGCATGGTTTCTTAAGAAAGTTTTCCCTATCAATTACTTATGTGGTTACCATATTTTTTTCAAATTCAAAGAAACAAAGAACATAGTGAGGTTTTGTAATAAATTCTTGCTTGAATTTCAATGAGGAAAATTGCTAATCTAGTGCCTTTTTATTGGATTAAAAGGTCATATTTTAGCTATCTAATTTATAAAAATAAAAATAACAATAAAACAAGTTTCTTATGTTCAAATTCATTATTTCCTTGACCATAAAATATTGGTTATGTGGTTAGAGAAAAGGAAGTGGATTCTCCTTTTTTCTCCTTGATGTTACATAGTTCTCACTCTCAGCAGAGAGCTACGACACGGGGATACTCCAATAATAGAATAGGTGAATTATTGTCGAATAGATAATTACTTGGCAAAAACTCTAGTTAGATGGTGATTTCAAATCATTTTTCTCTAAGTGTCGTGGAAAAATTGCATTAATTATATGATGCAGAACATGTTCCAATTTTTAAGCTTGACAAGATGACTCTCGTCAATCTTGTGCCTTGACCTTTTTATTTTGGAATAGAAAGAAAAGAAACTTAATCGACATCGATTACTAATTGGTATCGATAATATCTATATAAATTAGTGAATGAACCTACTTAGAACTTTACAGACACTTACTTTCCTCTCTATTCATTATTAATAAGGAAGTTGATTTTATGCTAGATCTATTAGATTCAGTATATACAATATATATATAGAGAGAAAGAGATGTAATATAATTATATTATTAATAGGAGTTATATTAATGAATAGAAATTGAAAAGTTTATCCTAACAAAATTGAACTTATGCCCACGTAAATAAGGTTGTGCAACATAAAATTTGTTGCTTTTATCTTTAAATCATTTGCGTTATTAGCTAGTTTTTCTTAGGAATTTGTGTCATACAATTAAGAAAGTATTGATGAGTAAAAATTTGTAAATTGTGCAAGCATGGTAATAAATTAATTAACGATTATTTGATTAGATATTATTTTCGGGATTAACTCCACAGTTAAGCGCGCTTGAGCCAGAGGTGTCTTGGGATGGGTGACCACCTGGGAAGTCCTGGTTACCGGGTGCAAGCCCCGGAAGTGATGATTGATGCTATGTGATTCATTTCGTTGGTTTCAATCCCATTTCTTCACCCCTATGAGCATCACCCGATGCAATGAGTGCTAAGTGGACTATTCAAATCATAAGAATTATTGGTCAGTTGCAACTAATACTCATGGATATGGGTCATAGATTAATGACTTACACTACGCAGTTAATCCCGAAAATAATATCTAATATCTTGCACTGTGGAAGCCCCTATATGCTTAAATAATTAGAGTGAAGGGAGATTTAACTGGGTAGTTCATAAGGCACAATACTTGCTAAGGTTTTGCAAATGGGGTAGCAAGCTAAGTGGGCTTGATTGTGGTGAAAAATCCACAGTTAAGCGCGCTTGAGCCAGAGGCGTCATGGGATGGGTGACCGCCTGGGAAGTCCTAGTTACTGGGTGCAAGCCCCGGAAGTGATGATTGATGCTATGTGATTCATTTCGTTGGTTTCAATCCCATTTCTTCACCCCTGTGAGCATCACCCGATGCAATGAGTGCTAAGTGAACTATTCAAATCATGAGAATTATTGGTCAGTTGCGACTAATACTCATGGATATGGGTCATAGATTAATGACTTACATTAGGCAGTTAATCCTGAAAATAATATCTAATATCTTGCACTGCGGAAGCCCCTATAAGATTATTTGATTATTGTTGTTGAAAATAGTTTCATGTAAATCGTAAGTTATCTATAGTTGCATGTAAATCGTAAGATTATTTTTCTATTGTAATTTCTTACTTTTCACAAAAAAAAAATTGTATAGTTGCATTTCATTTGCGAGTTAGCCTTGATTATCATTTGCATATATATTTATATGTTTAGTATTACAGAATCCTTGATGTTTAGAGGTAGAGGGACATTACATATGTAGTTAGCCACCTCTTTCTTCATCCCTGGCCAAAAATATTGGCTCCTCATTGTTGTAATGGATTTATAATATCCCATCATATGGAACGTTATCCATTTCTCTCAACACAGTATTTTTTAGCTCCATGGAATTTGGAATATACACCTTTCCTATGTACAAGAGGATCTTGTCCTCTTTCAATTCATAATTTCTAAACTTCTATTATAAATTGCTTTGTTGTAATTTTTATTTTATTTGCAAATAAAGTTGATATGGATTTTTTTCTTCAAGAATTTTATCTTTTAAATCTGTCATGTACATGTTGATGGTTGAAATGTGAATTTCATGAGATCTTCTGCTGAGTGCATCAACCACCTGATTTTATTTTCCCTTGATATGTTTAATTTCAAAATTGTACTCACTGAAAAACTCCATCCATCTAGTTTGTCTACCATTTAATGTTGGTTGTCCAAATAAATGTTTCAAACCATAGTGGTATGTTCTTAGCTCAAACCTCCTCCCCATGAGGTAATGTCTCCACATTTTTAATGCATGTACAATTGTTGCTAATTCTAGATCACGAGCAACATAATTTCTCTCATGCTCTTTTAATTTATGGGACTCAAAACATACCACATGATATTTTTGACTGAGGAATCCATTGAGCTCTTCCTTGCACACATTTGTGCACACCACAAAGTCTTCATCCAAATTTGCAATATTTAATATGGGCACGCTTGTCAAAATGATTTTCAACTGTTGAAAAATGATCTTCATATTTTGGCATCCATTCAAACTCCACTCCCTTCTTTTGCAAAGAAGTGATTGGGCTTGCAATCTTTAAAAACCCTTTTTATGAATATTTGGTAATAACTGACGAAACCCATAAATGGTTTGAACTCCATGACATTTCTTGGAACTGACCATCCTCTAATGGCCTATATCTTATCAGGATCAATTGTTATCCCATATGTTGAAATAATATTCCCCAAGTAATGGATCTTATTTTGATAAAATATGAACATACTTAGCTTGGCATAAAATTTATGCTCCCTTAAAACCTTTATCACCATTCTCGGATGCTCCTCATGCTCCTCTTTAGACTTAGAGTATATGAGAAATACATCTAAGAAAACAATTACAAACGTTTCTAGGTATTCCCTGAACACTCCATTCATTAGACACATAAAAACAGTCAGGGAATTTGATAGTCCAAATCGAACTACCGTGAATTCATAATTCCCATACCTTGTTATGAATGTTGTTTTATTGATATATTCTTCTTTTATCCTCACTTGATGATAGCATGATCTCAATTCAACCTTGGAAAACATTCTTGTACCTTTCATTTGATCAAATAAATCATCAATCATCGACAAGGGATATTTGTTATTTATAGTGACCTTATTCAATTGTCTAAAATCAATACACATTCTTAATGTTCCATATTTATTCTTCACAAAAAGAACTGGGGCTCCCCAAGGTGACACACTTGGGTGTATGTACCCCTTCTTCAAATGTTCTTCTAGCTACATATGCAACTCTTTCAATTCTGGTGTGCCCATTTTGTAAGGTGTATTGGACATTTGGGCAGTAAATCACACCA
The DNA here is from genome assembly GCA_009831015.1 of Picea engelmannii. Taxonomy (NCBI): domain Eukaryota; kingdom Viridiplantae; phylum Streptophyta; class Pinopsida; order Pinales; family Pinaceae; genus Picea; species Picea engelmannii. Next base: position 571,856 of record ML778896.1, read on the forward strand.
AATCAATAAAGAAATTGATATCCCTCTTTGGTGGAAGCCCTAGGATTTACTCAAAAACATCTTCAAAATATTTTAAGACCGGATGATCTTTGAGACTTACCACTTTATCACTAGTTGCCTCTTCCATGTGGGTTGCAACAATTTGACATCCCTTCATAAAAATATTTTTAAGTTGCATGGCTTAAATTTCTCTAATTGATACAACTCTCAGAATGCCTTGAATCTTTCCTTGCTTCCTTTTCTCACTAAGAAAATTTATTGTCTTGTTGTAACAATCTAGGACAACATGGTGTTTTTCCAACCAATCCATGCCAATTAGATAGACATATGAATCCAAGGATATAATGTTCACATATAATTTTGTGTTGAGTCCATTCATGTCTATTGGGAAATCTTTAACCAACTCATTTATATTTCTCTTAGACCCCATAGCTAACTATACTAACCAAGATTTATTTTTCTTACTGCTTTCCAAGTGAAATATTTCAATGATGTTAGAGTTTTTGTAACTATGGATAGATCCGGAATCAATTAAAATTGTTATGGTTTGATTATCAATCTTACCTTCTACTTCAATCATGGGGGGTTGATACTCTACTTGCTTGTTGTCCAAGGCTACATAAATCCTTGGCATGCTTCCTCCCATGTCTTCCACTATTTCAGCCTTCTGAATGTTGTGAACATTTCTCATTCTTTCTCCTTTGTAAGGGAAGTCCCTATATAAGTGATTCCCCTCACATCCCCAACAATGAACAAGTTGTTTCCTTGGAATTTGTTGTCTTTTGTTCATTTTGGGCTAACTGACCTTGTTGATTTGCTTGAGTTATTCTTGAAAAACTATGGCTTAAAACCTTTATGCCTTTTCTCCCTCTTTCCTCCCATTTCCTCTCCTCTTATCATTTCAAGTATTTTTGTTGGAATATAGAGAGCAGGGAGGTGAATCAATATGAGAATTTTCTACCACTTTTAACCACAATATATATTCTTTCACTTTAACAACAATGTTCAATAGTATATCATCAATGTATCATCTATGAATACATCCAATATATATATATATATATATATGGACTACAGCTGTTATCTCGTCCCTTAAAGGCTCAGCCATATGGGGACCCATACCAACTTTTAGGAATGACATGATTTCACTAAAGATACGAAAACTATCATATCTAATATTTACATTATGGAGTTCTACAGGAACCCACGGAACTGACGAGACACCACTATCGACCCGTTAGACATAAAAGGAATCATCTTTATTACAAATATCGAGCACTAGGCCCATCATGCTTCCATTCGATTTACAATATTCATTTCAACTACAGAACCAAATGATGCATCACTATCAAAGCCAAAATGACTACTTGGAGGTGAACTATGATCACTTGAAAATGGTGGAAGTGCACTAAAACATTTGTAGAATGGTGATCACATCATGGTTGGTATCAACTCATCTTCTGGTATGCATAAATCTCCAAAATATTCGTTGATTACTTTATAACTAGGAGGTTGTGATGGTTCAGTCTTCTCATACTGCAGTTCACTGCCTAAGAAAGATAGATTGAAAACAAACCATCCTTCATGATGTGCAGCCTCTTCTATTTCTGCTCGAAACCATTGGATGAAAGCTTCTTTACTGGTCTTAAAGAAATCAACATCTCTAGGACAGTAAGACCAGTATAAAACATACAACCATCCTGACCACCATATGGGTGTATCTTTGAAGGTAGAACATTCAAAGATTATCCAGCACGATCCATCATACTTTGTCTGCAACATGATTTTGCAGTAATATTCATAAGTGATACAAGGAGTATAAAGAACAAAATAAACTTGTCCTTGGAAAGGTCCTCCAGTCATAGTACCTCTAGCCACATTCTGACCAAACCTGAAGTAGTTGTAATAGGAGTGTTGATGATTGCATGATTGTACCCAACTATTCAAGATATTTATACAAGCTGGACTGGACTTAATACTACAGACTAAGCAATCAAAACAATAACAATATTTACAATTATCACAGACTGGGATCCATTTGAATCCTAGTGGAGCAACATCCCTTATGCTCAAGGAGGATGAAGCCATTTAACTATTTTATCCTTTTCTCTAAATGGAGTTGCTTCTCTAGTAAGCAGATCAACAACAAAATTATCTTTTCCTAGCTTATACTGGATTTCAAAGTCAAATCCGTCAAGCCACAAGCTCCATCGTAGAATCTTGTTATTTCCTTGTTCCAATAACCTTTGGTTAGATAACATTCCCTTCATATGTTTTAGATCTGTTCTTACAATAAAATGTACAGGTTTAAGAAACAGTCTAAATTTCTTGATGCCATTTTTTACAGCAAGAATCTCTTTGTGTGAAGAAGGGTATCTTGACTCAGTGTCACTAAAACATCCAAAAGTATATATACAAACTTCTTCCAGCTTGGGTCCATTTCTTTGCAACAATAATGCTTCCCAAGTATCATTAGAGGCATCAGTTTCTAGAATCAGTTGGAAGAACATATATGGTAAATGAAGCTTAGGAAGATTCTGGATCTTCTGCTTGATTATTTGAACAACTTGGGTCATTTTGTAGTTCCAAGGCATTTTTTTACTTAATTTATTTTGTAGAATTCTTACATCCTTTGCTTGATTCTCATAGAATTGACGGATGTAATTGAGACAACCAAGGAAACATTGCAGCTGCTTCTGGTCAAGAATTTCATCAGGGAATTCTGAAAGCTTTTTCAAAATGTGATCTTGGAGTTCCACTTCTCCTTGAGATAGTATTAAACCAAGATATTCAATCTTTGTCTGTGCCCAACAAAGCTTAGAACGACTGAGTACTAATCCATGTCTATACAAGAGGTCATAGAAAATCTTCAGGTGTTGTACATGAGTTTTACAGTCTACAGAACAAACAAGCAAATCATCAATATATACAATAACAAAACTTAAATGTTTGAAGATATCATCCATTCGTTTTTGGAATTCTGATGGTGCATTCTTCAAACCAAATGGCATAACTTTCCAATGATACTGTCCATTAGGAACAACAAATGCAGTTTTGTATCTGTCTTTAGGGATTATCCCTATTTGCCAAAATCCGCTCTTTAAGTCAAATTTATTGAATATGTTACATTTCCCAATCTTTGAAAACAAGAGCTCTTTGGAGGGCAGAGGAAATCTAATAGGGAGTAGGGCATCATTTAATTCTCTGTAGTTTATAACCATTCTTGGTTTTCCTCTTTTCTGCTCACTGTGTTTGTTGAGATAGAAAGCAGGACAAGCCCAAGAGCTTCTACTTACTTCTATCAACTTTCTCTCTAACAGCTCTGTTATCTCCTTTTGACAATAATCTAATTCAGTAGGAGACATATGACTAGCAGAGGCTTTCTGAGTTTTAGGAAAGTAATCTTCCTTATATGGCAGACTGACAAAATATTGTTCTCTTGTCCAAAAGGCATTTGGGTAATCTGATGTGCAATCAGATTCTATTTTCTCTTTGATATCTTTTATCATGTCCATACCATGTTTTTCAGCATGGCCAATTATCTTTTGGATACGTATAAGACTGCTTGTTGATTTCTCAATATTCTGATGATTTTCTTTTACTCCAATCCTTGTTTCATATGTGGACTTACTAGGTATCTCAATGGATTTACCCATTATTGTTATCCGTACAAAACTATTACCAATCATAAAAGGTAAGCACTTATTTACAAAATCTTGTCCTAACGGAATATCTGCACCAGTGTCAAAACAATATAGAGTAACAGATACCTTTTCTTCCTGAATGCTTATAGGGAAATCTGGAGCAATGTATTTGATCTTTAATTCAGACTTATTGACAGCTCTGAATGAAATATCTATGGGTTGCCAATAATATGAAGGTAAGGCTCCGTATTTAGCACAGGAATTCATTGCACCTGTATCTAATTGTGCATCTAAGGTATATTGCAGATAACCTTGGACTCTAATATTTATAGAGATGACTAATCTATCATCCAAGCCATTTATTTTCTTTGATTCAAATGTTTCATTGTCTGCATCTTCCCTAAACATTTATTTCTCCATTTTTTCATCTCTTTTACTTTTGAGAAAGTTTAGTTCTTCCTTCTGGATTTTTAAGCTTTTCCATATATCAGCAACTAATGCTTCTTTTTCTGCTATTGCTTCCTTAAGTAAAAATATAGTATTGTCTAATGATTCATTTTCAATTATAGTGTTTTGTTTAGGTTCTGAAAACTTGACAATACTTTTAACCTTTGTGTCTTTCTTTCTTTGTGAGATAAATGCAGCATCTGTGGGTGTATAATGTTGAATATTCACCACGCTTGGCTGCTGGACTTGATCAATTTGAGCTTGAAGGTGAGCAAGCTGAGAAGTATAGCGAGAAGAAAGTTGGAACTGTCCAGGGGTGAGGTCAGACAATTTTGCTTGGAGAGCAGCCTTCTTTTTGAGAAGAGCAGGGAGGTCTATATACATAGACATCATTTTAATATCAAGAAAATTTAAGGTTTCTTCAAGAGGAGGTTGGCTAGAGTCTGAATCAGAATCGTGGTTGAAAGGAGAGTCTTCAGGAGAGTTATCACTGGCTTCAATGATGGATAAGTATTCACCATCTGAACGGTAGTCAACCAAGTCCCATTCTGAAGGCCAGTCTTCTTACATATAAAGTAGGTGGTTTGCTTAGCTTTAGAGTTCTGAGGCCTGCGCTTAAAGAAGACTTTCTTTTTAGAAGGACTATTTCTAAAAAATCGTCGAGGATATTTCTTAGAAAAACCTTTAGACTTTGTTGTACAATGAGAACAACCACAATCTTTCTTATAAGATTTATGCTTTGGATTCTTAGTTTTGCAACCAAAGTGATAAGTTTTAGCAAACGAATCACAAATAGAAGAATCGAAACCTAATTATTTCTTGATTGCTTTTTGAGTCATCTTGCGAAGACATTCTTTTTGCATAGCCATGATAATGTGCTCGTGCAATCCTGCTAGAGATAATTGTGATATATCAATCTCTAGTTCTTCAAATCTATCTCTAACTAAGTCAAGAACTTTATCAGGCATGACTGATAGATACTTCCGGAGGTAAGCTGCATTTTCAGGATCTAGAACTTTATACAACAGATCTTGCATAGTACACAAGAATGCAGGCAATTGGGATATATGGCATAATTTCTGACACATAAATAATTCAGCAAAATGATCAGAATCAATTTTATAATTGCCATAGAATTCATGAACTACAGCTTTAACAAGTTCTTCTACTGGTGCTTGGCTATTTAGTATTTTAATTTTAGCATTTGGGACAACTCTATCCCACCATAGGCCAAGATTTCCAGTGAAACCCCAAGTCAATCTTAAACCTAGGTCGCTCCAAGATACTTTATCTTTGAATATTAGCTTTTGGATCCTTGCCCAAGCATGCCATTTCTGGATGATCATCATCATTTCATTTTTGGATCTGCAATTAAAATTTGAAATTGGAGTAGATTCTATATTTTCTCAAGAGAGAGAAGGATGTTCTGCAGTATTTGCATGGTCTATGGGGGCTTTCTTGGAAGAACCATATTTTGCCTGACACCATTTTTCCCAAGATGTATGGAAATATTTTTTTCCAGCTTCATCTTGTGTTTCTCTTGGTTTATTTTCTTGAGATGAAGAACTCTCTGGTTCATCAATTACCTTTAGGTATGGAACAATTGTCTTGATAGCTTTTGTAGCTTGCCTGATGTCATCTTCTAATTGAGATGATTGTGTCTTGACTAACTCTATCTTTTCAACAGCAATTTGTAAGACTTCAGCAATTCTTGCTAAAGTAGGATTTGGAACTTCTTCTGATAGTTGTTTGAGAGTTAGGTGTTTTTTTTCTCCAGATGTACTTGAAGAACCAAACCATTTGAAAGAAGTAGCTCTTTCAATGTCTTCTATTGTTACAGGGGAGGAAGGTTTAGTTTCTTCCTCAAATGAATCTTTCAGACTAAAAACAACAGTCTGAATTATTTCTAACTTCTCAAGAATTTTCTCTAACTGAGATCTCATTAGATCCTAATTGTTTTCTAATGAATCAATTTCAGAATGCAAACCATTGAGATGGGTCTTGGTTTGTAACAAGTCTTGTGCTATATCATCAATGTTTTGAGCAAGACAGACTGACTGGTATTTTGCATAATTTTGTAGTCTCGCAATATCTTGAGGGGGATCTGCATCAACCTTTCGATATTTAACAAAATCTAGATCAGCCACCATATCATTTTTGAACGCAGGGTTATAATTTCCTGGTCCAAGACTTCTCTGTGGTAGATTAGATTTTTTATCCCTAACACTTCTTGGCAAAGGAATATTCATCATCTTGATAGTAGGGATGGCCAGGTCTTGACATTCATCATAGTTAGAATGTTGGCCATTATGTTCTATATTTGACTGGAATGTCCTGAAGGTTTTAGGAGCAGATGGGAAATGAGGTACATTTATATTTACAGAAGGTTCAGTATCTACTTTTTGAGTAGGAAATTGTCTTTTGCAATAATAGCAATTCTTTGAACCTTTTTGATGGGTAAGAAAATGATTATCTAATGCAGATCTATCCAAAACAGGTGTATATACAGGGGAAGAAGATGGTCTCTTTGATAAAGATCTATCATCCACAGAACCAAAGCTACTGGTTGATAAAGAAGACATTTGTATTTCTAGATTTGTATATCTAGAGCTCTGTGATCTTCCAATCTTTAGAATATTCTTTCCAAAAGCATTTGTCTCAAATTGTAATTATCTAGGCATAAAAAGGTGTTATTCTGGAAGAGATAGGTTCATAGTCAGCAGACCATTCATCAACTGTTGTAAGTTTAGCAAAACCTACAGTGAGGGGAGAAACATTGCCGGGACCAACCACCACGTTTTCATTGGTAGTGCGCTGCAGTAATTTAGGATTTAAAGCAGGCATCATGGTAGAAACAAAGCGTAAACAGGTTGTCGTATGTAACTGGGCAATTTCTGATGCATCAGCCATATTGAAGCCAAAAAACTGGACATAGGCTTGTAGAAGAGTATGTATATATGGGTCTGTGAGGGAGACTTGGTATCTTGGAAGAGAAGATGACCAGACAGGTCCATTATGAAGAGGAGCTTGGAATCCAGAGATAAGAGCATCTTTGAAGGTATTATGTCTTGAATCTATGATACAATTCAAAACAGAAGTATCTAGACCTGGTCTGACCAAAGGGTTAATTCCAAACTGAATCAATCCAAGATGAACATATTTGAAACCTATATATATATATATATATATATGATAAGTATGTAAACATAAGCATAATCACATCAACATCACATCAAGAACATTGTACACTTATGTGGAAACCCAAATGGGAGAAAACTTCAGAATGGTTTCTTATATATATCAAAAATGCATTCATAGAAAGCACCAACTTCCCAATTCTCTAGTTGCAACTGGAAGGAGGATACAACCCCCTATTATGAGGATCCAACATAAAGGAAGATACAACTCTTTGAATTATCAGGATTTAACCAGAAGGAGGATACAACCCCCTAGGTTCTCCGGCTCCTACTAGAAGGTCCCTACAACCACCTAGTTCTTAGGCTCCAACCTGAAGGAAGCTCCAACTCCTTGATTCTCTAGATCCAACTAGAAGGAGGCTACAATCCCCTTTCCTTCTCCCATATTTCCCCCTGAAGTATAAATGTATACCAATTTTCACTACCATAATCACTGCCAGTGTCACTGCCATTGTCTCTGCCACCATCACATCAACATGTAACCTATCAACCTATCATTGTATCCAACCTATCACTGTCAATCGATCACTATCACAACAACATGTCCAACCAATCACTATCTCATCCATGAAACTAGATCCACTCTCATTCGCATGAAACTCATGCCAAGATCAGCAAGAGAATATCTCAAACCATATGCTCAACATCACCAACACATGCCTCTACCAAGCATGCACCAAGATCACCACATACCATCACAAGATATTTGTCTCAATCAAGTACCAACTTTTACCATGCATCAACTTGTACCTCAACCTATACCATCAACAATTGCATCAACCATGTACCAAACTATGCATCAACCATGCACCTCAACACCATACCATGTGCTAACCATGCACATCAACCATCTACCATATTATGTATCATATACTATCCCAACTATGCACATCAACCATATACATCAATCATCAACACCATACCATCTACCATATATCATATCATGCCATACACCATATGTCAATGAACCAAGATATGAACCAACAATGTATCTCACCAAGTAGAGCTCAACCAACATGCACCATGCATACAATGATCTTCCTCAAGTCATAAACCAAATCTCACAAACACATGCCTCAAGCATTATCACTAAGATGTGACCTCATAACACAATATACCAAGCCTCAAGTATGCACCATAACATGTGACTAAACCAGATACCAAACCAAACTGTAATGTCTCTAATCAATGTATTATCACATTCTGAAGATGCACCATATCACAGACTATCATTACCATGCATGTATCATAACACCATAACCATAACCCTTAATACTTACCTATAATCCTATAGAGGGCCTATTGTTCGACAACACAGGTATTCCAACAGAGGACGAACACCTTCAGTAACCACTCACATAACCAGATCAAAGATCAACACACCGATGTTTTCACGTGGTAAAACCCCTACGGGGAAACATCCACGGC
>ML778896.1:590497-719490 GCA_009831015.1 Picea engelmannii
GTAAATATAAGTAGCAACACATCAACATCAAATCAAGAACACAGTACACCAAATTTTACGGGGAAACCCAAATGGGAGAAAACCATGGAATGATTTCTTTTATATATCAAAAATTAATTCATAAGAAGCACCAACTTCTCAATTCTCCAACTGCAATTGTAAGGAGGCTACAATCCCCTGGGTTCTCCACCTCCAACTAGAAGGTGGCTACAACCACCTAGTTCTCAGGCTCCAACCTGAACGAAGATCCAACTCCCTAGTTCTCCATATCCAATCGGAAGGAGGGTACAACCCCCTTTCCTTTCTCCATATTAACGCCATGAAGTATAAATGTAGACCAATTGTCACTACCAAAATAACTACCATTGTCTATGCCACTGTCACTGCCACTATCACATCAACTTGTAACATGTCAACCTGTCACTGTATCCAACCTCTCACTATCAATTGATCACTATCACAACAACCTTTCCAGCCAATCATTGTCTCATCCATGAAACTAGATCCACTCCCATACACATTCAACTCATGCAAAGATCACCAAGAGCATATCTCAAACCATATGCTCAACATCACCAACACATGCCTCTACCAAGCATGCACCAAGATCACCACATACCATCACAAGATATGTGTGTCAATAAAGTACCAACCTATACCATGCGTCAACTTGTACCTCAACTTGTACCATAATTGCATCAACCATGCACCAACACCTGTACCAAACCATGCATCAACCATGCACCTCAACCTGTACCAAATCGTGCATCAACCATGCACCTCAACAGCATACCATGTACCATACCATGTGCCAACCATGCACATTAACCATGTACCATATCATGTATCATACCATGTACCAACTATTCATATCAACCATGTACATCAATCATCAACACCATACCATGTACCATATACCATATCATGCCATACACCATATTCCAATGAACCAAGATATGAACCAACAATGTATCTCACCAAGTAGAGCTCAACCAACATGCACCATGCATCCAATGATGTGCCTCAAGTCATAAACCAAAGATCACAAACACGTGCCTCAAGCATTATCACTAAGATGCAAACTCATAACACAATATACCAAGCCTCAAGTATGCACCATAATATGTAACTAAACCAGAAACCAAACCAACATGTAATGTCTCTAATCAATTTATCATCACATTACCAAGATGCACCATATCACATACTATCATTACCATCCATGTACCATAACACCATAACCATAACCCTTAAGACTTACCTTTGATCTTGTAGTTGACTTGTTGTACTGTAAACTAACATGTAACTCTTCGAAAGTCCTCAACAACCTGTTACCAACATCGCTTCACAAACTTTCACAAGTATTTTTACATATACATGAATTGCTATTCTACAGCCTGTAGATATCCATTCTTATCTCCACTGCAGCCCACGTATATCTATACCATGCTAACCTGTAACCCGTCGATACCTCATAAACTAGGGTTACTCAAACTTGTTGCAATTCTAAGACTTTCACCTTCGACATTCCTTCTCAACCTTAGAAAAATGTTGTCACAAACTAGAAAAAATATCACAACACTAGACCATCCATGTACCATAACACCATAACCATAACCCTTAAGACTTACCTCTGATCTTGTAGCTGACTTGTTGTACTGCAAACTAACATGTAACTCTTCCAAAGTCCTCAACAACCTGTTACCAGCATCGCTTCACAAAATTTCACAAGTCTTTTTACATATGCATGACTTGCTCTTCTACAACCTACAAATATCCATGTTTTCCTCCACTGCAGTCCGCGTATATCTGTACCATGCTAACCTGTAATCCGTGGATACCTCAGAAACTAGAGTTACTCAAACTTGTTGCAATTCTGAGACTTTCACCTTCGACATTCCTTCTCAACCTTAGAAAAATGTTGTCACAAACTAGACAAAATATCACAATACTAGACCATAACAATCACAAGATAGATATTCAATTGTAAGCGTGTAAGCGTAAATGAGAGACTCTTGAGGTGTATTTATACTTGTTCTAGGTTACCTTCTTTCCTTATTTTAGGGGTTTCTTGTTACTACCACTTTTCCCTTTTACTAAGACTTGTAACAAACTAGGGGCTTCCAACTTTACAAGGCCATATCTCCCTAACTATGAGGAACCACATGGAATTACACATATCATCGAAAATGGAACAACATGTACTATCCAAATATGATAGTCTTACCTTAAATTACACTATCCATCATGTCCATATTCCTCATTCAACTTCGGGTACCAAGACCATGTTGTTGAGGCTACATGTAGACTACATCAAATGCACCCAACTAACTCACCATCAATCTTGATCATACATCTTTCCAACATATATGGAACTCTCCAAGGGTTGAAATGAATATATAAGGGTTGACATCAATATCCATGATCATTCTCCAATGGTTGACATCAATGAATAACAACTATCCAAACCAATTTTCCAACACTTTTGAAAGATTGTCCTCCCTCTAGTCTACTCATAGAGATGGCTTGCTCTCCTTATGGTCTCGTCCAAATTTTTGGGGTTATCATATTTCATATTGTCACTGTAGAAGGAGGGTAACCCACTCAAAAAACTTTGGATTTTCACTTTCTCATCCTTTATGAAGTCAACATACTTCGACAATTCAATGAACCTCTTTTCATATTCGTCCATGGACATGCTTCCCAACTTGACTTCCAAGAACTATTCCATATTCCTCTCATAGTAATGCTCAGAAAAGTATTTCACTTGCAAATATCCTTTGAAATCCTTCCATGAGACCCTCTTTTCATCAAGATGATTGGCTTTCTTAAGCTAATCCCACCACACGGTTTCCTTTCCTTGCAAGTGCTAGGTTGCAATTCATGTTTCTACCCTAGAGGCGCAATCATGCAATTGGAAATATTTCTTCATTTCCAATAGATAGGCCTCAACATCCTCTCCCTTTCTTTGCTTACAATTGAAATTTGGTGGCTTGATCTTTTAGACTTCACCTTGCAAGATGTGTCCCTCAAGCCTTCTCCTCTGTCTCCTAGTAGGGGACACACTTGGGCTTACCCCAGGCCCTAAACTAGCATGATCTCTCCTAGTGTATTTCTCTAAAGAATTATGGTTCCTATTCCTACTCCTTGAATGCATGGCATTCCCATGCATGTCCCTTCTACTATGGGATTTGGATGTGGTCACTTGTCTAGTAGTAGCTTTAGGATTTGTTTGAGAGTCCTTTTTGGCTTGCTTATGAAACATGTTAAGACTTTGAAATATCTCTTCCTCAACCTTCATAATATTTTCATTATCATCTCTATAGCTCTGCACTTCTCTATGTAGGATTCTCATAGTTACAGGATCTTTCCTATCTCTTATTCCATTGGATTGTCTCAGCATTCCCCATGCTAACATGCAGACCTTCGAATTCCTCTTCAAGATTGTAGTATCCTTGGACATGATCTTCCATTTTCGAAGTTGTTTGCCGGATAATCCACAGTTGGTGTCATTTTTTCGACGTTTTGAATCCGAATCGTGATTCATCATCAAAACTAATCGTCAATTGATAGCTTGCTAATATAGAAACCAAACTGCTTCTCTGAACCTCTAACTATGCATAAAATGTGCAAGAAGACAAATTATGTTAGATGAAAATAACTACACACAATTTGGAAAAGAAACCATAATTTTTTTGCCTTTTAATTCCACTAGTAATATTTTTTTGAGTTAACTGCCAAATTTTTTTGCTCAAATTAATTTTTTGGTTTCATAGATGAATTATCCTCATCGATACCTTTCCATCTAATATTTATTTTCCCAATTATGAGTTCCGAGTAGAAATTTATGTCATTCATAAATTTTGACCATTTTCCTTTTTATATCCACGCATGCTGCGTGTGTTCTCTTTCTCTCCCAACACATTTTTAGATACCCGAAACTCAAATATAGATCCATGACTCACTTCTACAATCCATGATATTTCCATAGACTACTCCTAATATAGGATTTATGCCCTCTAAAATAAATCTGGTATTAAATTTTTACCCTTGAGTGTTTTGGTTGTAACTCCTTCATACCAGTTTTGTTTGGCGAACAATTTAGCTTGTTGGGAATATCTCTTTGAGATCTATTATTTCAGAATAAGAAATTATGTGTCCTGTGAGGAAACACAACTTCATACAAATTTGATTTTATAAAAAAATTGGTTAGGCCCTCAAACATTCCCTACAAGATGAAGACCTTCGAAAACTAGAATTTTCATAGAAAAAATCACTAAATTACTATTGTAACAGTCTTTAGATCTAGATAGTTTCTCTCGAAATCAAAATCAATATCAATCATTGACCCTTTGGGATTTTTCAAGCTATAGATACACCTCTATAGGCCTATCAAAATGTTTCTTGGGAGCCTCCCCATCAGAAAGATTCAATCTTTAGCTCCACGAATTCCCCAAAAATCAAAGTCCAAATCACTCTTGGACTCCCTCTAAACTCCTAGTATGAAACACTGTCAAAGTCCCTATCAGAAACCTTACTTGAGACCTCGGAAAAATATTCTCCAAAAGAACATCTCTAACAACATCCTTTTGCAGACGTATACACGACCGATATGTGGCATTCTATTATTTTCCCACTCTTGATGACGTGTCCTCTAACATGCAATGCTAACGTGATGACTTACATGGAATAATCCTCCACCCTCATCATTTTCAAGACAACACGCTCGTCTGATAGATCATATGGTTAGACATCATGTTGATAAACGACCACAGTCATCTCGAGCCCCCAAAACTATGCATCGGTTACCTCGGTCAGATTGACTCCCTCAGAAACTGAAATTGCCTTTTCCCAAGCCTTCCGAACAGGTCTTTCCAATTCTACTATTCCAAGAAATAAAATGGCTATGAGAATTGTAGATCAATGGATAGGATCATTTCAGGCTTATTCTATCGGACTCCCTTCTTTGGACTTGACCTTATGTCCAAATTCATACACCTTATGAAACCATCCTTCTGAGAAGTCTATGACTGAGAATGGATATGATTGATATGATGTCTCTTGGTATTTCAGGATTGTGTCACCAGGATCCTTCCTTTGAATTCAACCCCACGCCCAACTTTGAATTCGTTCTTAAACTTTCTTCCTGAATGAACCCTTTCTGATTGAATCTTGATCATTGATTCTCCAGGTCGATTAATCTTGGTTGTCTATTTCAAAACTTCACGACCGAGGATTTTGAACCTCTAGGCCAAAATTGACTCAACAACCTGCAACTGAATGTAATGAATAACCTTCCTCAACTTCTCTGAATCACTAACACTCGAAAATCTTCTCATAATTCATGGATTTCACTTCTGTTCACCATTTTTTCCCCAAATCCATCACAGGACAAAATATGTAACCATAAATCTAGTCATTCATGTTGGATCTTGGCCCATACAAGCTCAGTGTTAAAACTTGATCTCTGATACCATAATGTAACATCAACCATATTAACTAGGGAACATTACTATATGGAAAAAAAAAAAATCAAAATTCCATTTTTCTAAATAATTTGTGTAGCTTGTCAGCTGCGATTTAGACACATTTTTTAACCAAATTCTGATACCCATAATCATATGCAACTAAGAAATTATAAAAAATCATCTATGCAACTGATAAAACATATATAAAAATATATAAAACCATTCTCATATATAGAGTAAATGCACATCATTTACATTCATGGAATAACTCAGCAAAATGGATAAACACTTATCTTTAAAAGAGAGTTTGTGCAACCAACTTCTTGGGAAGGACGTTCCATCCAACTATATACCTGTTGTTCCAAGTCTCAACAAAAATTCACCCTCAAGTTGGGGCTAGGAATCCATGAAAGAAGGGTGCCTCCCACAGTACCTCATATCTCCATATCACATAACCGAGTGGATTTCTCCTACAACTATCTCGAATTTCCTCCATCTCTCTTCCTCTTGACCTTCCCAACCCAAGGAATGTACCCCTTCACTTCTCTTATTCCAGCAAGAATTCCATTTGTTTATCATGGTCTCTCTAGAACATGTAGCTAGGAACTCAAGGAAACTCAGTGCTAAGAAAAAATACCAGAAAAACCAGCAACAAACACTTGTTGATATAATGCAACTCACTCAGGATTTCACTCTTCAGGAGTGAAAACCTCGCTCTTCAATTTCTAGCTCCAAAACACTCCAAAATCACTCCAGCATGCTCCAAAATTTTCCCAACCTTGTTGTTTCAGCTCCCAAGCTCCTCTCCCATGTTCTCTCTTTTTTTTCATGTTAAAACTGAATGTCTAAAACTACATGTTACTACTCGTACAAATTTCCTCTCTTTCCCCAATACAGTTGACTGCTCACTCTGCCCAATGTTGATTTCTTCTTCCCCATGCTTTCCAATAACTATGGGATCTGACTCTCACACCCACCCTATGATAGATATTCGATGATTGGTCTCTTATACACTCATCTAGAAATTAGAAGTTTTCCCCAAATGATAATAAAATTCATAAATGTGGGTTTGAATTAATACCCATAAATTATCTCCCCTTTGGATCCCTCTTGGACTCTCTCTCTATGAATTTCCCTCTCTTGTGGATTAATCGTCCCCAATCTCTGTCCACATCCAGCAGTTGGCATCACGTTTTTTTTATTAAAAATATAAAATATATTTCTCATATTACATCACTTGGCCACATCCATATTCATATCTACATTATGCATTAAATAAATTGGGGATTATAGTGGGGATGTTACAATAAGTGGGATTGAAACTAATGAAATGAATCTCATAACATCAGCCATCACCTATAAGGCTTGCACTCGGTAACTAGGACTTCCTGGTAGGTCATCCATCCTAAGACTCCTCTAGCTCAAGCACATTTAATGATGAAGTTTTCAATATATTGAATCGCACTTAGCTTGCTATCCCATTTGAAAAACCTTATCAAGTATTGCACCTTCTGAATTGTTCAGTTAAAGATGCCTTGACTCTTTTATTTAAGTATTAAGGGGCTTCCAAAGTCCAACATATGAGATATAATTTTTATGATTATTTTTGTAGATTAATTCATTAAAATATGACCCATATCCATGAGTATTACACACAATTGACCAATTTCTAGTGACTTTGAATAGTCCACATAACACTCATTACATCAGGTGATGCTCATAAGGGTGAAGAACAGGGATTGAAACTACCAAAAATAATCACATAACATCAACCAACACCTTCATTCCTTGCACTCAATAACTAGGACATCATGAGAGGTCATCCATCCTAAGACTTTTCTAACTTAAACATATTTAATTGTGGAGTTTTCCTTATAATAAGACCAGTTAGCTTGCTAACCCATTTGCAAAACCTTAACATGTATTGCACCTTATGAAATATTGTTAAGGGGTTTACATAGTCCAACATATGAGATATCATTTTTGGGATTATATATGTAGATCAAGTTATTAATCTACGACCCACATCCATGAGTACAAATAGAAACTAGCCAATTTTCCATGATTTTGAAGAATCCATTGAGCATGCATTGTATCAAGTGTTGCTCACAGGGTTGAAGAAGTGGGGTTGAATCTAGTGAAATGAATTGAATAACATAAACCATCTCATATAAGGCTTGCACCCAATAACCAAGACTTCATAGGAGGTCACCGAACCCAAGAATCCTCTACCTCAAGTGTGTTTAACTATGGATTTTTCCCCATAATCAATCCCACTTATATTTCTAACCCATTTTCAAAACATTAGGAATATTGCACCTTATGAACTATTCAATTAGAGATCCCTTTACTCTTTTATTTAAGTATTAAGCGGTTTTCAACGTCCAACATATGAGATGTCATTTTTAGGATTATCTACGTAGATTAAGTCATTAATATATGACCCATATCCATAAGTATTAGTCACATCCCATGATTTTGAATAGTTCACTTAGAATTCATTGCATCGGTTGATGCTCACACGGATGAAGAAGTGAGATTGAAGCTAGTGAAATTAATCACAAAGTATCAACCATAACCTATGAGGTTTTCACCCAGTAACCAAGACTTTATAGGAGGTTACCCATCCCAGGACTCCTCTAGCTCAAGCATGCTTTACTATGGAGTTTCTCTACAATCAATTCTACTTATATTTAAACCCCATTTATAAAACCTTAGAAAATATTGTTCCTAAATTACGTGAGTAGATATCCCTTGACTCTTTTATTTGATTATTGAGGGGCTTCCACATTCCATCATATGAGATGTCATTTTTGGGATTATCCGCATAGAGAAAGTCATTAATATATGACCCATATACATGAATATCATTCATAACTAGATAATTTCCAATGATTTTGAATAGTCCACTTATCACTTATTATATTAGGTGATGCTCACAGGGGTGAAGAAGTGGGATTGAAACTAGTGAAATGAATCCCATAGCATCAATCATCACCTATGGGAATTTCACTTGGTAACTAAGACTTCTTGGGAGGTCACCATCCAAAGAATCCTTTATCTCAAGCATGTTTAATTATGGAGTTTTCAATAGAATCATCCTTACTTAGCTTTCTACTCCATTTGAAAATTGTTGGCAAGTATTTCACCTTATGAACTATTGAGATAGATCTCCCTTAACTCTTTTATTTTAGTATTAATGGGCTTCCAAAGCCCAATATATGATATATATTTATGATTATTTGCATAGATTAAGTCATTAAAATATTACCTATATCAATGAGTATTATTTACAACTAACTAATTTATCATTATTTTGAATAGTCCACTTATCACTCATTGCATCAAGTGATGCTCACAAGGGTGAACAAGTGGGATTGAAACTACCAAAATTACTTCCATGGAATCAACCATCACCTTTTCTTCCTTCACCTAGTAACCAGGAATTCCTTAGATGTATCATGTCATCCATCCCAAGAATCCTTTGGCTTAACAATTCCTAGTTGTGGATTTTTCACAACAATCAAGACCACTTAGATTTCTAACTCATTTGCAAAACCTTACCACGTATTTCACCTTATGAACTATGATTAAGTTTTTTCCACAATTCAACATATGAAATATTATTTTTGGGATTATCTATGTAGATTAAGTCATTAATCTATGACTCATATCCATGAATATAAATAAAAAATGACAAATTTTACATGATTTTGAATAGTCCACTTAGCACCCATTGCATCAGGTGATGTTCATAGGTGTGAAGAACTGGGATTGAAACTAGTGAATTGCACAACATCAACCATCACCTCCAAGGCTTACATCTAATAACCAAGACTTACTAGGAGGACACCCAATGTAATATCCCTGAACATTTTTTAGGCTCCTTGAGGTTGTCAACACAGGTCTGAAATTTGATTGTCGCAAGGTCACTAAAAAGTTTGATTTCTCCATAGTTTTAAGGAAGCTAACAGGTCTATTCTTTCTATTGTTTAGGACTTCCTTTTAGGATATATCATGCTCATTTATGTTGTTTTTATAATGGTTAAATTTAGGAATTTTTGTTGTCCAAAAATTGGTCTTTTAACAATCATAAAACATAACATTCACCTCTAATCCTTAACACTCTAAATGTTGAAAGTAAATAAGCAAACCACAGATTTATACGTGGATAGTTTTGGTCAACATGACCCTAGGAAAACCCCCATGGGGAAAACCATTGAAGAGTATAATTTATCATGGAGTTTGAAGGAAAAATTATAGCAAAGAAAACAATCCAACTTAGATCTAGTTAGTTGCACAATCTGTCATGAAACAAGTGCATGCACTTCCTTGAAGTGTGCCCTATTTATTTGGACTGAGTGCACCCTTTCTCCAAGAGGAAATGTGCCCTTTGTCCTTGAACAATGTTCCCTTCTCTCTCTGCAAACCTACTCCCTTCAAATGCTCCCTCAACCTCTAGAAAAAGTGTGCCCTCAACCTCTAGAACAAGTGCGCCCTCATCTCCAAGCAACTGAACCCTCTCCTTGTGTGCCTCTTATTCCTCAAAAATGCATGCCATTCTTCCTTTTCCTTCTCCAACTCTTTTTCTCCTCTCCTCCTTCTCTTCATTCACTCAAAGAGACAATGAATTCCCTTTTTCTCCTTCTCTTTTCCCTTAACCTCATCATTAGGTTAACCTAGGAACCAATGGCTAGGATTAGATCTTATTCAACCAAGATCAAGGGTGGATATTAGATCTCCCCCTTTAATTAAGTTCCCTAAGTCACTTTATGATTAAAATATCATAAAGTAAAGTGAGGGAGGGGTACTTTTCCCCCTTTAGTGTTAGGAACTCGATAACACTAGGGGACCACTTCCGACAGTACAAAAACTCAACACTGCCTCCTACCGAGGAAAGTGTTCTTCACCACTCCCATCTTGTCTCTAAATTAGACATGCTTACCCCTTGGAAAATACTTCATGATAATGTATACAATCTGCTCATCAGTAGATACTCAAGATGAATTTCTCCTCTCTAAACCAAATCATGGATGAAGTGATATTTGATATCTATGTGCTTTGAACTAGTGAAAGACTCGATTCTCAGAGAGTTTGATACAAATTTGATTATCATAGTGAATCATTGTAGGCCTCAAATCATGACCAAATAGGCCAACCAATAACTTATGAATCCAAATAGCTTAACAACTAACTTAACTAGTTTCCATATACTCTGCCTCAACAGAACTCAGTGCCACTTACTTTTTTTTTGAATGAACTAGGAAATAACTCATGATCCCAACCGAAATAGCAACATGAAGTGCTCTTCTTGTCAACTACACATCCTTCCCAATATGATTTTGTATAGCCAATCAACCTAACCCCATCAACTTTGACATAGTCCAAACTATACTCCATTGACCCTGCTATGTACCTCAAAACATGTTTCATTGCTATCAAGTGTACTCTTATAGGCTCCACCATATACTGACTAAGAGTGTTCACAACAAAAAAAATATCTAGCCTAGTTACATTGACTAGATACATCAATGAACCAACCAACTGATGATATCTCGTGGCATCCACCAACTCAAACTCAGAAGCACTAAGCTTCCTCCATTTGGTGACCATAGGCGTCAACATGGGTTTGCAATCCTCCATATAAAATATGCTTAGAATATCCAATGCATACTTCTCATGTCCCAAAAATACATGCCCATCATCCTACCAAATATCCATATTCAATAAATAATGCATCATTCCTATGTCTTTCATCTCAAACTCTGAATCAAGACCCCTCTTGAAATCAACTATGAGTTGGTCCCCTCTAGTGATAAAAAATTCATCAACATATAGTTTAAGAATGAGAGTATCCTCTCCAAAATAATGTAATAGAAATTCAGATCTGCCACCTCACTCTTCTCAAATCCCATCTGCAACAAGTCAAAATCAATCCTGGAATACCAAGCTCATGGATCTTTCTTCAAACCAAACATAGGCACATGTGGGACTCTCCCCCAAACACCTTAAACCCTTCTGGATACTCAATGTATACCTCCTCTTTTATAAGACCATTCAAAAATGCCATCTTCACATCCTTCTGATGGATATTCCAACCCATCTCTGCTGCAATGGCCATAATACTCCCAATGAAAGTATATCTCGCAACTGAAGAGAATTTCTCATCATAGTCAATCCCCTCAACCTAAGAGAATCCTCTCGCCACAAATTGAACCTTGTGTTTCTCAATGATGTCATATGAAGAATACTTATTCTTGTACAACCACCTCGAAGTCACTACTAAATTTTCCTCTGGCCTAGGCACCACCTCCCACACATCATTCCACATAATGGAATCATACTCCTCCTACATGGAATCTCTCTAGACATGTTGGTTTGTTTTTGATCAAAATTAGTGGGTTCAAAATATATGATGCTAGTCACCATGGCCAAGTATGAACCAAAAATATTTGTTGCTCTACTCTCTCTCATCAACCTCTGGGGTTCACCAACTATCTCCTTGGCTTCCTTCAAGGTATCTTGAAACCATATTGGTTTCCTCTTTCCTGAAGTAACCTCCTATGAAGAATTACCCTTGTTCCCCTTAGTCTCATACATAGATATCACCATAGATGTATGAGATATTGAAGCATGTGCACATGTGGTATGTGTACTAGACACCAGAGACCAGGTTCTTATACTAGGTGGACTAGTCACCCCTGAACTTAGTGTAATAGACAACTGAGGTTATGTCCCCTAATATGTATCATCCTGCATTTTTGGGAACTCCTCAACTCTATCTCTAAACTCAAAAGTTCTCTTAAAGGCTATGTCCTCCTCAAATCTAAAAAATCGCCTCACAACAACTCTCTTCAATGATGGTATGTAGATCTGATAGGCCTTTGAGACCTCATTGTATCCAACAAGGATCCCCTTCTCTGTTGTGGAATCCAACTTTGTCCTCTTCTCAAAATGGAAATGAGAGAAATTCATACATTGAAATATGCAAAGGTGTCTAACATATGGCCTCCTCCTAGTGAAGGCCTCCTCAGGAACCCTCCTCCTCGGAGCTCTATGTGGACTCTTTTTCTGTAGATACACTGCAGTACTACAAGCCTCATCCCATAATAAAAATGGCAACCCATAATCATTCAACATAGATATCGTTGCACCAACAATAGACATGTTCTTCCTCTCAACAACCCCATTTTTGGGGGGGTTGTAAGGAATGATCAATTGTCTCCTAATACCCTCCTGGGTGCATAATTATATGAACTTTGTGGAGGTATACTCACCCCCATTATCCAACCTCAAGAACTTGATCTTCATGCCTATATGATTCTCCACAAGGGTCTTAAACTCTTGAAATCTCTTGAATACCTCACTCTTTCTCTTCAAGAAATAGATCCAAGTCTCCCAAGAGTGGTCATCAATGAATGTCACATAGTACTCACATCCACCCAAGGAAACTATTGACATGGAACTGCACACATTAGAATGTACCAAATAAAGTATCTCAATTGATCTATTGTCATTAATCAAAAAGACAGTCTTAGTGTACTTCCCAAAAGAACACCTCCTGCAAACCTCCTAATGCTCAGTGTCAAACTGTGAAAATCCTATCACACTCTCCCTCGACACCCTCAGAGCTCCATGATGCAAGTGATCCATCCTCCTATTTCAAAGCTCACATAATCGACTATTCTTGCTACTACTAGCCAAAACATGTAATGGTTGAAAATTGGGTCTGTACAATTTCCCATCACAAGTCCCAATCACTCTGGCTGATGTGACACTGGACCCATTAGGGTGAATGAGGACCTACTTAGCTCTAAAATACACCTCAAATCCCATATATTGAATGGTGGAAATTGATATCAGGTTCTCCTTCATCCCAAGGACATACAATATGTCCCTGAACACCATGGTTGGCCTCAACTCCCTCTGAAAGGAAACTGTACCACGCATAACTGCTCTGACTATGGTGTTATTCCCAAGCATTATCTCCAACTTGGTCTTAGTATCTATAAGATTAGTAAACTACTCTCTAACACCAGACATATGATTGGATTCTCCATTATCTGTATACCATACACTGGATGATGTCTCAACTGTAGCTAGGCTAACAAGAAAGGACATCTCCCTCTCAAACTGAGAGGCGAAATCCTCCTCCTCAACTGATGTTGTTATACCACCCTGATTCTTCTTCTTCCTATTGGGACATTGTCTAGCATAGTTCCCCATATTGTTACAAGAAAATAATTTAAGTTAATATATCCCTATGTTTCTCACCTCCCTTATGATATTGCTTGGCCCCACCCTTGGGACCCTTCTCAATCTTCTTCTTTCCCATTGAAGAAAGACCAATATCTTCACTTTCATCCCCACCATGTTGTTAACTAGTAGATCTTGAGCCAATCATGAGATCCTCTTGTACAAAGTCATCCCATAGCCTCTTCGAGCTAGGCATATTCTCTCCAGATACAATTCCTCATACAAATCGCTCCCAAGGTTTGGAGAATCAATTGAAGGTTTTCCTCACCAACTCTGATGGATCCACTATCTCCCCCATAGTTTCCAACTCATCATAAATATTTGAAAGACTCGTGAGGAATGAGACAATTGAATCATTCTTATTCATCTTAGTGCCCCTCAATTTCTCTTGGAGCACCATCTTTCGGTTTTGGTTAGGGATCTGGTAAAGGCTACACAAGCACTACCACATATGAAATACAAAGTCCTTACTAGAAACATGAGGAAAAATATGGTCTTTCAATGCATATAGGATATTCCTCTTGGACTTGATGTTCCTCTTCCTGAACGCTTCCAAGAGAATTACATTGGTAGGAGCGACCACATGACTCTCCATAATGTCCCATATCTCACCCTCCTCCAAAATCAAATCTATCCTAATCTTCCATGGGAACCAATTTCCATCCCCAACTAACCTATATTCCACCCTCAACCCTCAAACTCATATGGCTTCCAACTAATGAAAAATGGCCAAAAATTCATTTCCCACACACCAATCGTAGGTGTGAATTTGAAGCTTCCAAGGTGAGATAAAAATATTCCCACTATCTGCAATTTATAGGCTCTCTCTTGTGCCCTTAGGCTCTGATACATGTTGATTAAGGTTGGTTGTCATTGATGTCAACCCTTGAAGAAATCCCCATAGAAAAAAGTTTGTGTAATGGACCCAAGATTTGTTTATGTAAAGATGACTCATTATTGTCTTTTCATGGTTGATAATAAGTAGAAATGTATGAACTCCAAAGTGGTCAACTTATGGTGAAATCCCTCATGGGAAGACGCTTTGAGGATTGAGTTATCCTAGAAGTATGGTTAGAGAAACCATACTTATTTGTGGAATAATGAGATGAATGCTAGTGAATTTGTTAGTGAAGCTATCCTATATGGATAGTTATTTTCATTCCATTTCCGGTGATATGTGGAACGTCACATAACTCCTTACGATTAGAGAGTTATGGCCATGAGAAATTGGAGAACCCGAGTTTGGGTAATGGACCCAAGTTTGTTTGATGGATAAAGGTATGAGTTTTGATCTATTTTTAGGTAATACTATTCTATATGGATATTACATGTCATTCCATTTCTGGTGGTATGTGGAACATCACATAACTCCTCACGGTTTGAGAGTTATGGCCTTACGAAGTTGGAGGACCCTCATATGTCATCTAGAAGCCCCAAAAGGTCAAACTAGTCAAAATGGTTTAAGAGATTTTAAAAGGTAAATAATAAATTGAAGTGATGAGTGTACTATAATTCAAATTGAATACAAAATAAATTACTTCAATAATAAATTTAATGGAGAAATTAGAAGTGGGTTAACCCTAAAATAAGGAAAGTGGGCAAAGTGACCTAGAAGATGTTTTTAAGGAAGCTACTTGGAGAGTATAAATAAGAGGCGAGGCTCTCTCATTTAAGAAACACTTGAGAATATTGAATACCTATAGGTGTCTGAGGTAACCAAAGGATATCTAAGCCTAATTTATGAATAAAGTGAATAAAAGAAGGTCGGAATTCAAGGAAGGATAAATTCTTTTGATGATGCTTTCTAAGGTATGTTTTTTTTCCAGGTCATCTCACCATTTTCACAATAATTTTTTTTTATAGAATGAATCAGACCATGAAATTTATATGACATTGAGGAAACATATCCAAGTATCTATGGTAAAAAATTAAGCTTGTGGGTCGTTGTATTTTTGGAGTTACACTCCGTGGAAAATAGGGTTTGTGGCTAGTCCCGAAACTAGTCAAAAACAGGTGTTTCGGGTAAACACGTCATAACTTCTTCATAACAGATCCAAATTCAGTAAGACAATTTTTTTTGGTTAGAGTACAATATTTATTATTCTTTATAACATTTTAATATCAATTCAACAAATATTTCGTGCGGTTCACGCTCTACAATGTCTCTCTCTAGAATAAGCCAGAATTCAGCAAGGTGTACCATTTTTGCCATAACTCCTTTTCTAAGAGGTTCTAAGTAGTGAAACCTAGAGAAATTGCATAAAACACATTGAAGAACATTGTGTATCATTTTCAGATCTTTATTAATTACAGGTACAAAATTATGATTATTTCAAGTTAGGGTTGTTGACTAATCCAAAACTAATCTTGTGACACTAAAGAAACGTTTGATGAAAATGCTAGTCTCTTGTTGTTAAAGTTAAGGAAGGTTTGTAGGTATGTGATCATATACACCAGGTCTATTACAAATTTACAAATCATATTTGGATGATGAAATTCATGAGGGCTTTTGGTTGAGGTACAAGTTGGGTACATGGTTCAGACAAGTAGTTGATGAGTTCGCACATACAAGAGGAGTATAGTTGATGATGTTGGTACATATTGATGAGTCATAGTTGATGAGTACTTGACACTAGTGTACTATGTATGTGTGTGGTTGTTCATTTCGTATTTCTCATTATTGGATAATAATTCTACATTGATATAACACTTAGATTATTTGGAGAAAAAGGATTATGATTACGCTATTACTGATTCATCCACCCTCTCAATAATCCAACAATACCATGAAGATTTTGTAGGCTCCTTAAGGCCATCAAAACAGGCCTTAAATTTGACTTTCAAAAGATCACTAACAAGTCTGATTTCTCCACAATTTTAAGGTTGCTAATAGGTTTGTTATTGCTTATGTTTAGGACTTATATCATGCTCATTTATATTGTAGTTATAAGGGTTAAATTTAGGAAGTTTTGTTATAAAAAACTTAGTCTTTCAACATTCATAAAACATAACATTCACCTATGATATTTAACACTCTAAATGATGAAAGTAAATCAGCAAACCACAAATTTATATTCAGATAGTTTTGGTCAACATGACCCTAGAAAAACCCCCATGGGTAAAAAAAATGAAGAGAAGAATTTATTATAGAGGTTGAAGGGAAAACTACAAAAAAGAAAACAAGCCAACTTATCTCTAGTTAGCTTCCCAATCTCCCATGAAACAAGTGCATGCAGTTCCTTGAAGTGTGCCCTCTTTCCTTGGACTAGGTGCACTCTTTCTCCAAGAAGCAATGTGCTCTTTGTCATTGAAAAATGTTCCCTTCTCTCTCTTCAAACCTACACCCTTCAAGTGTTCCCTCAACCTCTAGAAAAAGTGCACCCTCAACCTCTAGAACAAGTGTGCCCTCATCTCCAAGAAATTGCGCCCTCTCCTTGTGCACCTCTTATTCCTCAAAGTGTTCACCCTTCTTAATTTTCCTTCTCCAACTATTATTATCCTCTCCTCCTTCTCTTCACTCACTCAAAGAGACAATGGATTCCCTTTTTATCCTTCTCTTTTATTTTAACCTCATCATTAGGTTAACCTAGGAACCAATGGCTAGGATTAGATCTTATCCAACCAAGATCAATGATGGAGATTACATATCTCCCTTTACTTATGTTCCCTAAGTCACTTTATGATTAAAATCTCATCAAGTCACTTTGACCTTATAACATAAATTAAAGTGAGGGGACCACTTCCCAAGGTACAAAAACTCAACAATCCCCAAGTGCGTTAGGCTGGGATATTATGATATGCTATGTAATTATGTTTTTTGTTGTTGTGTGATTTTGTCAAATAGCTTGAATTACATATGTTTCCATGCTATAATTGTGTTGACATCTTTCTACAAATAGTTTTCATGCATTCTACAAATAGACTTTCCTCAAACACATTGCATACAATCCAAGTACACATGAGATAGAAGAGACAACATGGGCATTTTTATTATGAATGAATGATCCAGATTATTTTCGGCACGAAATGAGAGCAGAGATATAATAAATAAACGCACATAGATATTGTGTATATCCAATAATATAACAGAAATATATTAGAGATGCAACCATAAACACAGAGATACAATAATACACGATTTATATTAATGAAAGAAATGTACAGAGACTGAAAAAATACAGAGTGAAAGACTCACTAGAATGGTGGCAACTTATTTCTGAGAAGAGATGTGACGGCTACTCGCATTCTCAAGAAGATGATTACAATGAGGCTCTGAAGGCCTTTTTACAATAAACAGGAATTCCCAAAACCCTAGATATCCAAAAACCTAACCCTAGGATATGAAGTGCCAAAAGTCATGTGGGCCTCATTTGGGTAAGTTAGTACATCAACTTCCTAGGGTCGTAAGTTTTGCATACGATCTTTGTTTTAGGCGTATGCTAGCTCGTTGGAAAGGTATCATTGAGGAGATTCATTTTGGGGGCTCAATCATGCCTTTGGCTATCATTGAGAACCTTGATCTCGAAAAACCTACATTTAGGCCCTCAAAATGGCCCCAGAAGTTAAAACCTGCTAAAAATAGTAAATTACCAAAATTGCCAGAAAATTGTTTTAAGCTAGTCAGAAAAGGTGGGTGGCCACCGATATCCACCTGGATCAATCCTCCCTACTTAGGAAGCAATGGTATCCATTGTGTTGAGTTTCCGGGGGAGAGGGAAAAGCATTTGTTGGATCTGCATCTTGGTGAGTTGCTTGTATTGTTGGAGACGTCACGTTGCTTAGTTTGTGGAAGTCTGTCATGAACCTGTTGAAGCTGAGGTTGTTCAACAAGTCGAGCTATATGAGAGGAAGGTGTGCAGAATGAATATTTGTTCTTTTCTGCAACCTTGTCGACCCTCTTCTGTTGGATAGAAGGTGCAGGGGGTGAGGCTATAGTGGTTGCAGTGTCCTTCTGTTCCCCTTTTGAACAGATTATGAAGAAGCTGAATTTTGTAGTATGAGATACTACCTTGTGGCACTTTTTAGGTGGAACAATAGTTGGAACTACCTATGGTATTCTATAGATATGACCCCCCAAAGTAACAATGACACTACGGGGTCGAGATTCATAAACAACATGGCGCTTCCACATATATGGTTGGCCCAAGAGAACATCATAGACATCCAGTGGGGCAACATAACATAATACCTTGTCCTTGAAGGGCTGGATGTCGTATGACAATTGACATTGTTGGCTAACATGGAGATCCCTTCCTTGGCGAAGCCACCCAATGTTGTATGGTTGCAGGTGTGGTGTTATCAACAATCCCAACTTTTTGACGACCTCTGTTGAGATGAGGTTCTTCTAGCTTCTGCTATCAACAATAAAATGTAGCAGGGTCCCCTTCACCCACATCTGTGAATGAAAAAGGTGCTCCCCCTCTTCGAGATCTGTTGGTTCTTCTGGTTTAATTGTTGCGGTTGCAACAATAACAGTGGGGTCTGCGTCAATGATCTGTCCTTTACCAGTATTTTCAGAATCGAATTCTGAATCAGGGTTCGGCTCCTTGTCTTTGATCTCATCCACCAATGATTGTTTTGAGCGACATTCATCGGTTTTGTGCCAGGGGATTTTATGGAAATTGAACCATTTTCCTGTGTCCTTCTTTGTCTTTCAGTGACCCTTCTTTTCCCGTGTCTTGGACTGGTTTTTGGGGGACTATTTGTTAGGGTTGTCTTTTTCATACTTTGGTTGTTGTGGATTTACAGATACAAAATCCCATTTGTTCTGGGGTTTAAATTTCTTCTTGATTTTAATAGAATATCGATAAGCATCACCGAGTGATGAGATGTCCAGAAAATCCATTTCAGTCTGGATGTATCTGTGTAGAGCCCCACAGTATTTCAGAACCAAATGTCACTCGGAGTCTTTGATACCCATCTTGGTGCGAAAGGTATTGGTGAACTCCGAAACTGCTTGGACCCTCTCTTGCCACAGTGTGGTCCATCTCATGTGTTGGTCCTCATAGTTTCCAACAGGGTAATATTGTTCCTTTACCACATCCACAAAAAAATCCCAAGTGGGATCGGCCCCATATATTTCAAAATCCTTTGTGGAACTCTGCTCCCAATAAGTTTCCCACCAATGTTTGACATGGGGGAGAGTTTTAAGGAGTGCGAAGGTGATCTTTTCTTTTTCAAAAAATTTGTGAACAGAGAAATAACCTTCTAGCAGATTTAACCATTTGTCTAGGGCTTCTGCATCTATCTGTCCTTCAAATACAGGAATATCAAAATTAACTTGTACCTTAAAAGGCGAGGTGCCTCCAAAGTGGCCACTTGATGAAGATGCACCTATTTCTATCGGTAGGCATTGAAGGATGTGGGAAAAAATCTCCATCATTTCGTCCCTCTGTCATGTGAGAGCTTGCTCAAGCAACAGACTGATAGGATCGTCTACTCCATTTTTTTTATTTTCTTCCACCATTGAGGGTTTCTTGGGTGTGCGAGAGAGATTTTCCTCAAGAGAGACAAGCTCGAGACCCAACTTGCTATACTCAAACCTCGTCGGGGACATGCACTGGAAAAAAATGATCAAGAACAGCCTGCTCTAGTACCACTAATCCGGATTATTTTCGGCACGAAATGAGAGCGGAGATATAATAAAGAAATGCACAGAGATATCAAGTATGTCCAATAATATAATAGAAATATATCAGAGATGCAACCATAAACATAGAGATACAGTAATACATGATTTCTATTAATGAAAGAAATGTACAGAGACTGTAAAAATACAGAGTGAAAGACTCGCTAGAATGGTGGCAGCTTATCTCTGAGAAGAGATGTGATGGCTACTCGCATTCGCAATAAGATGATTACAATGAGGATTTGAAGACCTTTTTACAATAAACAGGAATGCCAAAAACCCTAGACATCCAAAAACCTAACCCTAGGAGATGAAGCGCCAAAAGTCATGTGGGCCCCGTTTGGGTAAGTTAGTACATCAACTTCCTGGGGTCGTAACTTTTGCATACGATCTTTGTTTTAGGTGTATGATAGCTCGTTAGAAAGGTATCATCAAGGAGATTCATTTTGGGGTCTAAATCATGCCTTTGGATATCATTTATAACCTCTATATCGAAAAACCTACATTTAGGCCCTCAAAATGGCCCTGGAAGTTAAAACCTGCTAAAAATAGTAAATTGCCAAAATTGTCAGAAAACTGTTTTGAGCCAGTCGGAAAAGGTGGTTGGCCACCGATAGCCACCTGGATCAATGAAACCCCAAACACAACAATAACAAGTCTCTAATGGTTATTATGGCTGTTGCAATACATCACTGAAAACACAACAATAT
Organism: Picea engelmannii; assembly: GCA_009831015.1. Classification (NCBI taxonomy): domain Eukaryota; kingdom Viridiplantae; phylum Streptophyta; class Pinopsida; order Pinales; family Pinaceae; genus Picea; species Picea engelmannii. Next base: position 611,560 of record ML778896.1, read on the forward strand.
GTTGAATAAAATATTGCCATTGATGTCAAAGGTTAGAGAGTGGATTAAATATAAATGTGACCTTGGTATCACTTTAATAAATACAAAAGTGAAAAGTTAAGTGGAAATGGAGTTTATGTAAAAGTGGAGTAAAAATGAAAGTGGATTAAATATAAATATGACTTTAATAAATAACAAAAGTTGAAAAGTTAGGTGGAAGTGGAGTTTGCCTAAAAGAGGAGTAAATATGAAAGTGGATTAAAGAAAAAGTTAAAAGTGAAAGTAGAGTTAAAGAAAAATGGTAAGAGTGAAAATGCACATGGTATTTTCAAACCGCGGTGGTATTTACCCATGGTAAGGAAAAAAGAGAATTAAAAATTAAAAAGGGGGGGGAAATCAATTATTATTTAATAAAAGTCACGAATTTTCAAAAAGAACATGAATTTTCATATAAATTTTATGGAAAAGTATAAATAAAGAATAATGTTATGAGAAAAAATAAATATGTGGGTGAAATGTAATATTCATATGCATATCATTTGAGATGTGATGATAAAACATCATTCATTGATCGACAATTATATATTGGTGAAGATCATATCTAGAGTTCAAGAAAACAGATCTAGAAAAAGTAAAAGGAGGGCGTACAAGTATGAGGTAGAGAAAGAAGAAGTAGCGAGCACGGTGCATAAGAAGAAAATGAAGAATATTTGATCACAAAGTTTTCTCCATTGAGGAAATAAAGGATCTTGATCAATTAACAATGGATGAAATTCAGAGGATCCTCATTGCATATGAAATGAGTATTGAAAAGGAAAAAACATCAAAAAGGGAAGAATATTTCAAAGCTTCAAATAATATGAAGAACAAAGAGCGCAAATAAATCGATTGTTCTAGTTGTGAATCAGACATAGAGGAAGCAAATTTTGTGAGAAAAGTAAAAAATGGATCTGGAAAATACAAAGGTAAGTTTCCCTTTAAATGATTTAATTGTGGAAAAGTACAACATTTTTCTACAAAGTGTCCATATGAGAAAAACTAAAGTAGTGATAATGAAGAAGACTATAATGTAAAGAGAAAACATCATAAACACGAGAGTAGCCACAAACAGGACAAGCATGAAAAGAAGAAGAACTCTTATAAATAGAAGAAGAGCCTCTACTCAAAAGGGGTCAGTGACTCATCTGAAGAAAGAAGTGAAAGCAGTTTTGATAGTGATACAGAAAAAACTCTCTTTATGGAAATCAAAACTAAGATTGATGAAGACAAGGAAATGATGGATTCAAAAGAAGAGGAAAATGTTGAAGTAGATGGAGAAGTGGATTTTGAAGAAGAACTCGTCTATGCCTTAAGTGAAATAAAGAAGCCAAGGAAGAATAATTTAAAAGAAAAGGAGCAGCTACAAAAATGTGAAGAAGAGGATCGCAATTCAAAAACCAAAATGTCACAAAGCCTTGAAGAATCAAAAAACATCATCAGAAGCCTAAAATTTCAATTAGAAGAGGTAAGAAGGATAGAAGAAGTGGTAAGAATTCAGTTGAAAGAAAAAGAAGAAAATTACGAGAAGATAGAGGTTGAAGTTGTTTCCTTAAGAAAGGATTTGGAAAAGTAAATTGATCAATTGAGCAGAAGCTTGAAGTTTTAAAAGAGTGCCAAAAAATTAGATCATATCATTAATTGTCAAAAGTCACAATTTATTAATATGGGTCTTGTTTGTGATAAGAGTCAGATGACCACTAAAGAAGATTCAGAAGCTGCAGGGCCATCAAATAAAGTAAATGAAGAAAAATATGAAAGTTATGCCAATGTGCTCAAAAGTTCCATTAGTGATGAAGAAAACAAGAAGAAAGAAAATAATATTCCACAGAAATTTGACATTTCTCCTCAGGACAACAAGGACAGATTCAAAATATTTTTCTCACCAAGGTGACCTCTCATGAACTGATACCAAAATTCTTTCTTTGGATATTGTTTTTGTTGTAATCATTTTGGTAATAAAGCATTATATTTTAGAGCACATATAAGAAATAATCATGTATGGAACAAAGGCATGAATTCTTATCAAAACTCAAACAGAAACTATACATTTTGTATGCTATAAATTCCAAAATTATGGGAACAAATAACGTTATTGTAGAAGTAACCTTGTGTAAACTCCTAGACAAAACAAGGATGTGGATACCCTTTTCAAACAAAATAAAGAACTCGTAGGAGTTTGGAAAAGGAAGCAGGAACAAGAGATGCAGAAGAAGGAAGAATCTATGCCTGTGAAAACTACCATTCATGCTAAAAACAAAAGAAACCAATGGTATGTTGACAGTGGATGCTCAAGCCACACGACAGGTGACAAGAGCAATTTTCTCACTTTGAAATAAGTTAAAGGAGGAAATGTGACATTTGGAAGCGATGCTACCGCAAAGATAGATGGAAAAGGTCCTCTAAGTCTCAATAATGGAAATACTAAAACAAAAAATGTTTTGTATGTTGATGGCTTGAAACACAATATTCTCAGTGCTAGTCAAATGTGTGATCAAGGACACAACCTCAAATTTAACTCTCAAGGTTGTGAAATGAGGAAGGAAGGCTCTGGAATATTACTGGAAAGTGCATAAAGAACATCAAATAATGTATATATCCTCAATGAGATCAGGGGAGAAACGTGTTATATGGGACAAACAGATGAAAGTTGGTTATGTCATAGAAGAATGGGTCATATAGACTTTGATAATATGGTGAAAATCAGCACTAAACAAGCAGTGAGAGACATGCCAAAGATTGTTAAACCTTCAAACACTCTTTGCAAGAAATGTTAGCATGCAAAAAAGAAAAGAGAAAGCTTTAAATCAAAGGAGTACTCAACAACGAAGCCATTGGAATTTGTTCATCCAGATCTTTGTGGGCCTACAAGAACACAAAGTCTACAAGGTGAAAATTACTTCATGTTTCCCATTGATGATTATTCTAGAATGACATGGGTTACGTTCCTAAAAGAAAAATATGAAGCTTTTGAGAAGTTCAAAGCATTCAAAGCCTTCATTGAAAAGGAATCTGACTTGAAAATCAAGTGTTTGAGTTCATACAAAGGAGGAGAGTTTATCTCAAATGAATTTGAATAATTTTGTGAGACTCATGGGATAAAAATAAAAAATTTAGCCACAAGAACTCCACAGCAGAATGGAGTGGTAGAAAGAAAAAAATGAATTGTACAAGAGATGGAAAGAACAATGTTGAATGAAGCCATGCTATCATATAAGTTTTGGAGAGAAGCAATCAACACTGCAATTTACATTCTAAATAGAGGGAAAATCAAAGTCAACAACCACAAAACACCTTATGAATTATGGAAAGGTAGACCAACAAAAATAAATACTTCAAAGTTCTTGGAAGAAAGTGTTGCATAAAAAGAGATGATGATGATTTGGGAAAATTTGACTACAGATCTCATGAAGGTATATTTCTTGGTTATTCATAAAGAATAGAATCTTACAGATGTTATATTACAACATTATGCAAAATCGTAGAGTGAAAATATAAAATTTGATGAAGTAGGGAACCAGAAGGTAAAAATACAAGTAAATATTCAAGAAGATGAGCCATGATGCAAAGAAGAAGAAGAATAAGAACGAGAAGAAAATGAAGAAGAAGAAATAGAACACTAAGATTCAAAGACACCATCTAGATTTTTCCAAAAACATCATTCAAAAAATATGATTCTTGGTGATAAATATGTAGGAGTTCAAACTAGAAGAATACTATATAGTGCACTAGAATATGAAAACTTATCCTTGCTATATAAAATAGAGCCTAAAAATTTTACAGAAACTAGTGAAGACAAGCATTAGATTGATTCTATGGAAGAAGAGTTGAATCAAATTCAGAAGAATGAAACATGGGAACTTCTTCCAAGGCTGACAGATAAAAATTTAATTGGCACCAAATGGGTTTTTAGGAATAAGTTGAATGAATATGGAAAAGTAATGAGAAATAAAGAAAGATTGGTTTGTAAAGGCTATCCTCAAATTGAAGGTATTGATTTCGAAGAAACCTTTTCCCCAATTTCTAGAATAGAAGCTATCATAATTTTTTTGGCATTTACATGTTTCAAGAACTTCAAATTCTATCAAATGGATGTCAAGTTTTCGTTTCTCAATGGTAATTTAAAGGAATAAGTATGCATTGACCATCCAAAAGGATTCTTATTATCTAAAAATAAGGATTATGTGTGCAATTTGAAGAAAGCACTTTATGGGCTAAAACAAGCTCCGAGAGCTTGGTAACAGTAGAATAAAATAAGTTGATTTTTGTGGTTTATGTATATGAAATTATTTTTGGAGGCAGTATGAAAGAAATTTTCCAAGAGTTTGTAGATTGGGCATGAATTGTTGATGACAAAAAAAGTACAAGTGGAGGAGAATTTATTTTGGGAAATAATCTAGTATCTTGCTTGAGTAAGAAACAATATTCAATCTCTCTATCAACAACAAAATCTGAGTATATTGTGGCAGTATCATCTTTCACGCAAGTTATCTAGATGAAGAAAACATTTCAAGATATCAAGGTATAATATGATCAACCAATCTCAATCATCTGTGACAACACAAGTGCAATCAACATTTCAAACAATATTTTTATGCACTCAAGAACGAAGAATATTCTTATCAAGTACCACTTTCTAAGAGAACAAGTAGCCAAATTGAGTGTCAATATGGAATACATTGCTACCAAGGAACAATTTGTATATATTTTTACCAAACCCCTTCCCAGAGAAACATTTGAATATCTCAAACAAAAGTTGGGAGTGATTTACCTCTCATCTCATCAGTAAAGAAGAACATATCAAGGGGAGAATACCTTTGTCATTGATGTCAAAGAGGAAGAATTAAAGACAAGGGGAGAGTTAAAAACAAGGGGAGAAGAATTACAGATAGGGGGAGAGTTGTAGACAAGGAATAACTCTTTCTATTTTTGGAGGATTACGTGTTTTTGAGTACAGTGTTTCCATCAATGAAAAAGGGGGAGATTGTTGAATAAAATATTTTCATTGATATCAAAGGTTATGTTGTTCCTGATATTACACTTAAGGCTCAAAGAGTAATTTCAAGGAATCGAGAAATTAAGGAATGTTTTAAAAGGTTCTTTTTCTTCTGTTAATTATATGAGAATTAGCCCTTAAATGAAATTAATAACTGAAAAGGACAGAGGTCGTGTTTCATCGTCTGAGTCGAGTAATAAAATGAAGTGATATGAGAGAAAATTAAAAAAACTGTTAAACAAAATGAGGCATCAATGACATATGAATCTTACCTTGTTCAAAGTAGAAGAAAATATAGAATGCACCCTTGAAAGGATATGAGATACAGTGATCCAAGTAGCTTGCAGCTCTTGTATTTACTAATACCAAATACAGAGGAAAAATTGATTTCTTATCAAATGACCAATAACATGTGATTACAGTAGATGTTGTACTAAATTGCAACCACTTACTTATCAAGGAGTAACATAAATAAAACTAGAGATATGGAATACAAGAAGAGCATAACTCAAACTGCACAAAATTTGGAATCCATGTCTACACTTGTATTAATACTCACAAAAGGATGAGTTTTCTTAGTTACGATACGACAAGAAGAAGCATGTGTTAATTCTTTGAAATATGTATTTATACAAAAATGTTCTCAACCCTAAGCGGTTGGAATTCTCCTTATTTCTAAACCAGAAAATATTACAATATGTGAAATTTGAAACACTTCACTTGCATCTTCCCTGTCCCTTCGCCACGTTGGTAGAGACTTTTCTCCTTCTTGTTATCAATCTCAGAAACAAATGGTATCTAATCATGGTTTGAGTACATGATATTCCCACATCGTCTCATTTGTTCCCGGATGTGTTGTCTTTCCCCTTCTCGACACATTACACACATTTTCCTACGAACTGCACCACCAATATGGAAGGCTCAGTTGTGTTGTTTTCCTCAAAAGTATACAAATTCTTCTCTAAGTAAGGAAGCTTATCTTCCATTCTCCTATCTTCTGAATATGTAGACTGTAGTTGTAGACTAGGACCAACTAGCCACCTATTTATCTGAGTAATATCAATCTGTTTTAATTGCAAAATCCAGACCGAGCTTCTTCTATGTTTGTCCTGACATTAAGCTGATGCTTTGCTATATCAAATTTCCCCAGGACCTCAGAGATATTATCTTTTTCGAGGCCTAATGACCCTTTTTCGAGTGAATTAAATGCTTCTTCACAAGATTTCTTCACTTCCTTAGCTAACCTTTTACTTTCCGCTATGTTAGCCTCCCAGGTCTTCAATATTATATCGCCTCTAGTTTGCTCAAAAAGAGACAATATAGAGACTATGGCTACTTCTTCTCTTGTTGATGACACAACTGCCTCTTGGAAAGTAGCTTGAGAAATGATGGCCTCTCTCTCATTTAAGAAAATTTTATTTAAGGATTGGTCTACCACCTTAGAAAAAAGGATTTGTTGTGTTGATTCTAGTTTTCCGTGCACCTCCAATGCTTGAGCTTGGAAAACTTCCATATTTACAGTTGTATTTTCAGTTAGGTTTATTTTGGCATGTAGTTGTTTTACCAACTCTCCTTGTTGACTGGCCCATTCTCTACTTTCCTACATGTTCTTATGCATTTCGTCGAGACTGGATTTGAGTTGTTGAATTTCATGCCTATCATAGGCCCTACTCTGCTCAAAACCCTTGTTTATCTCACTACTGACATTTTTCTCCACGGTCTTTACTTGATTTTGCAATTGACTTATCAACAGATCTTTATGCTTCGATTGTTCTTTTAGGTTCCCAACATAATATTGGTTTGTCGTTGCAAAAGCTCCCAGTGAACCTGCCACATCCATAGCGAAGTCTACCTCTTCCAAGTCCTATCCATCAAGTAGCACCCTGTGTCTCTTGAAAATTTCACCCTCTTTTAGGTGTGTTTCTCTTTTTACCAAAACTCTCCTTTTCTTTCTGAAGAAGAAATCAGAAGGACGCATCTCTTTAGCCGAAATATGCGTAAGATTATTTATGAACACCACTTCAGCACTCAGGTTCCCTCTGCTGAACTGTAAAGGTGTGATAGATTGGATAGGGTTTCCTATCTCAGTGGACAGTTGTTTCTCGACTGTGTCAGTAGCTAATTTTCTTAGTGTGGACCTTGACTTTTCTTCTCCCTTTTTTATCAAGGCCTCAATCTGAGCTTTATCTTGATTACTTGGTGGATTTGGAAATATGGTATCCCCCTTCTGAGGTAAAACCTCAGTTTTCCCCAACTTTTCCTAAGCATCCTATCCATTGGAGCTCCTTGTTTCTAAAATATGAATCTCAATTTCCTATGTAGCTAGGGGTGTTGGGGTTTCTCTCTGCAGGAATTTCGGAAGGATATTTCTCCTATGCCTTTGGAAATCATGGAATTCGACCAACTGGTCTGGAGATAGAGTTTGGACTCGACTTAATAATTCCTGATAGGATCTCGCTCCTCTAGATATTTCATCCTATGGAGAATCCTCATGCTCATATATTTTCAAATTACAAGAGGCCATGTGATTTCCCACGATCTTCTGAGGATCCTATTTCTTGAATTCAATATTAACAATCTTGATTTCTTCCAAGGCCACAGCCTCTACTTTGAATGGTCAAAATCAAACAGTGAAAACATACCAATCTACAAGGGAAAGTTGGGCCATACCTTTTTTTGCAAGGCTTTTAGCTCTTTACTGACTACGCTCAGCACAATTTGATGCACTACCTCTCTGCACACCAATCCATCTGATAGAAACTTGGGAAAGGCATGCAGAGGGGACGAACAACCAAAAACCCCGATATATAAGGAATTCTCTTCAATATACCAATCTGTTATCTTCCCCAAGTTGGTTACTATTTTGTCAGAAATCTTGGGAGGTGGGCGCCCATATATGGCGATGTGCATCAACACCACCACATAATTGCATATTTCATAGAAGGAATTTTTCTCTTTATCTTCCCATAGATTTGAATGATAAATATGTATTGGTTTGGCACTGGTCGAAGTCCAGCTCCATCCCATCAAAGGAAAAGGGGTCATAAAATAGAGGGCATCCATAAGATATGCTGACATGTAAAACGGGGCAGTTCATCCTTTGGTTTTTTATTTCTAATACTCAGTGATTTCCTTAGCCAAACTATCTGATAGCATCTTGGCCCAATTAAATGAGATACCCTCTGCAACTTCATGCATGATCGGTACCCATGATAACAGGAAGTGGGCAGAGTTTTCCCTCCTGAAAATTCTACAGAGCATCATGGCCACATACGTCATATGATATTCTAATGATGTTGTGGCGTATGTGCCATGTATGTCTGCTCTGAACTTCTCAGGGTGAGCTGACCAATTCTTGATCAAGTCAGGATAATTCTTTACGCTTTCTGGGCACTCTTCTTCATCGAATTTCTTTAAGAAAGAGGAATTATAAGTGTGTTTGGATGCTAGGGACAATTTGTAAATCACTTGTACATGTTCTGGTCGAAAGGATCCAACAACCAATTTATGTGAATTGTAGATGGTCCTAGTCACGACGTCAAAATTCTCTAGGGCCCAACCTATCATGTCGTTATATGGCATGAGCCTCAATCACATGCATGTCTTATGCATCTCTGACTGAGCTATGTATTTGACCTTCGTTCCTTGAGTTTTGATCTCCTCATTATCTGAATCTTCTAGACAGTTGTCCAGTTCATATTGTAGGATCTCGCATACATGTGTCCAGGTTTTTATGGTCTCTACAGCTCTCGTCATTATGTCCGAGAGGACATCTGTGTTTTGGCTTGAGCTATCACCAGTCCCTTTAACCATTTTTCGAGGAGCCATGATAGTAGCAAACCCAGCACTGTGTTACCTGTCACAAAAAATGCACAAACTTATGATCTCACTAAGCTTGTTGCTCTATGAAAATGCAAATAGAGTTCAAACTTCAATATCTTTTTCACCTTAAGAGTATCAATTTATGCATACCTTCACTGACAATGTATTTACTTTCCTTAATGGAAAAGATTTATGTGGTGTTTTGAGATCTTATTTGAAATGATTGTCGTAGATCGATTATTAATGCCATTAACGTCTGGTCCTTCATGATTGGGAAAATCATAGATGAAATTTCAATTTATCCACGTTATGATTCAACGAAATATTAATCACGAGATAATCGTCATTAATGCATCAGGTAATTGCACTTATCATTAAGTAAATTTTGGAATTTCGGATCTCGGGATATCTTATAACAGTTCAAGATGTGATTTCTGAAACGTGAAATCATGATATGATTAATTAATTTTAATCATGTTTAACCCTTTTAAATAATCATGTTTAAACTCAAATATTTCAAGGTTTCATATCTCGAGATATTGAAATTCGCTCGAGTCAGGGTCCTCGAAATGTGAAATTGTGATGTGATTAATTAATCGTTAATCATTTTTAATCCTTAATTAACCTAGCTTAATACTTAAGACATTTTAGGAGTTTGGGCTTTGGGATATTGAAAGTTGCTCGAGGCAGAATCCCCGAAATGAGAAATCATGATGTTATTAATTAATCGTTAATCATTTTTAATCCTTAATTAACCTGGCTTAACGCTTAAGATATTTCGGGATTTCAAGCTTCGGGAATTTGGGAGCTGATAGATGGTGAAGACCAGATTTCCAAAATCGCGAAACTATTATTTGATTTTCTAATTGAGTTTTAGTTTATTTTTAAGTATTCGTTATTTCATTAGTTTGGTCAATTAACTTCGTTTAAAATTCCTGACATGTCATTTCCTGGAAAGATACGTCAGGATTAGGGGTACATGTGTATGGTGACTTGGATCTTTTGAACGCTTTTTTCCTATCGGGACTTTCAAGGTGAGGCATGTTAACACATTTGAAGTGAGAAACTCCGAAATCGCAAAGTAATCTTTAGTGATTCGACTTTTTAACGAGTAGGTGGCTCCATAGTTTGTAAGGAATTAGGATCATTTGATTAGATGGAAGAGCTCATCAAAGGTGAGAATCAAGCGCGCGTTGTTTTTATTTAAATGGGAATAAAATCCATTTAAATTCTAAAGTTTAGAAATATATATGTGTTCCAACATAGGCTCCATTTGGGGATCATGTCTCCCTGCGAGACATCGAAGAACAGTAGACCAAGTTCCTTTATTGGGTAAATGGAGTCATTAATGCATTTTTGTGAAACGCCTTTGAGAAAACAGACAGAAAGATATTAGACTTCGGCCTAATCTCAGAAATATTTTGAAAACTTGATCGTTCACCAAACTCAAGTTTAGGTTGTCTATCGCTTTCTTTTTGTGAAACTGATTGCGGGTCTGTTTAAGATAATCAAGATAACTTTAATCAATCTATCAGACTCTGGTCAATTTTTTCCGCATCAAGGAAAAGTAAGATTTAACAATTTTAATTAGGGGATCCCTTGTCATCTTAGAGTGTAAATATTTGTAAAAAAATGAAACTAGCTACTAGAGCACATTATAGACATGTATAACAACCTTACATATATCATATACATTTCTTCACTGCCAGCGAGCCTTTTCAGTACCCCAGTGAATTTATCTACATTTCCCATTGAATTTCCTTTCACCACTTCAATTTGCACTTTTCTAAGATGAGGTAAATCATTTAAATGAATTTCCTTTCATCATCTCTTTTGGACAAAATGGGGGTAATCGGATTTCGAATTTCTTTTCACCATTTGTCTTGGACTAGATGGGGGCAATCATTTTATGAATTTCCTTTCACCATCCATCTTATTTTTTTAATATTTTTGAAGTGGGGGGAATCAATTTGTATATATCATATATGGGATGATATATGTTTATAATTTAGCATCTAAGGTCTGTCAACTCACTTTGATTTACTCTAGGATAATCCTCCCCTGACCTTCAAAACACCTTCACCTACAGGGAAGTTATCACTAGGAGATTTTAATTTCCAGGGACTTTCCTTGAGAGAAACGAATCAATTTAAAATCTATTAGAAGGGATAAAGTAGTTAGTATTATCCTAGACAAACTTTCTCCCAGTTACAATCAGAGGACTCACAAAATTTCCACCTACTCTCGTTTTGAAGATTTACTCTTTTAGGCTTCCCGAGTCAAGGAAAACTCTGTATTTCTGTGGAGATTTTAAAATTAGGATGCTCAAATCAAAACAAAATTAAGGATTTCAAACATGAAGGGTGGGAATGGACTGAATATTTAAAGGTTTGGAAAGGGATATTATTTCTATTCATACCTACTTCCTGATTTGTGAGCTTATTTTATTCTTATTTTCTTTTTCATTTTTACAAATTTTTTTTCATTTTTTATTTTGCTTTTAATTTCACTCAGAGAAAAATTTTATCATTAATATGTAGTTATTATATTCCTCTAGTTGTTGATCAAGTGACAATATTTGTATGGATGAGACTTATTTCATACTTAGTGATATCTCCTTAAAATTTAACTTGGGTCAGTAGGTCATAAGCTCATACCTCAGATTCTCTTTATATTTTCAACCAAATAAACTATTTATTTATCACTTATTTTTGAGAGAAATATAATGTCCTGAAAAGTGAGTGTTTTCTTCGGATACATCCTTATATCTCAACTATCAGCAAGCCTTCTACATAAAAATAAACATGAGAAATGTCAAAAACCTATGAAGAAAAAGGGATGATAGGTGTTACTTGTTATATATATNGTGTGTGTGTGTGTGTGTTTCTATGAAATTAACAAAACTGGTCCTATCTATAGTGACAAAAAAACTTACCAAAGAAGTGAAAAATTGTAAATCAAAAATAAAATCAAACTGGTATATACAATGGTGATTTGGGATCTGATTATTTCATGAAGTGTTTCAGGAAGCGGCCATTGATAGGGGCATTAAGGATTTTCCCATCAAGGTTTTCTAATAGAAATGAATTATTTCTCTCTGAATCAACGATATTGAAAGGTCCGAACTAGATGTGATCAAACTTGTCGTGCTTTCCAGCATCTTCCTTTCTAGCATCCCATTTCAGCACTATGTCACTAGGGAGGAACTCTCTATCTTTATCTTTTTTATCAAACAGATCTTTCATGTTGTCTTGATATCCCTGAAGTTTATCATCCACTTCAGCCCTATTTTGTTGTACTTCAATAAAATGGTTCATTATTTTGGTAACATCGTTAGGTCCTCCTTCGAGTGTTGCCAAATCTTCATCACAGGCAGAGCGAGATTTATAGGGAGGACTACATCGGTACCGTACACCATTTGGAAAGGAGACATACCGATTGATTTTTTTAGTACCTATTTGATTTGCCCACAAAGAGTATTTCAAATGAACGTGCCAGACTTTCTTATTTTCAGTCAGCACCTTTTTAATTATAGTGATCAAGCTCTTATTTGATGATTCAACTAATATGTTTCCCTAAGGATAGTAGGTTGTGGAATGTCCTCATACAATATTGTACTTCTGACAAAAACTGACCATCGCCATGGATTTGAAATCTTGGGCATTATCAGTAACTATCTTTTGAGGACAACCAAATCCAGATAAAATGTTTTCTTCTAAGAAATTGATCACCATTGAGTCTATAACATTTCATGTTGGAATGGATTCTACCCATTTAGTGAAATAGTTTATGGTGGTTAAGATCCATTTATGTTTTGCACTTGAATGCGGATAGATTTATCCGATGAAATCGAGACCGCATTGTTGAAACAGAGCTTCTATTTTGAACAAAATCAAGGGTAGTGCATGAATCTTTTGTTTTCCTGACAATAGTTGAAAAGGGTTACAGGCTCTAACTTTAGTATTCATGTATGTAAATAACTTCGGCCAATAATATCCATCTCTCGGGATTTTATAGGTCGTTTACCTCTGGGTGTGGTCTCCTCCACACACCCCTTCATGAAACTCGTTTATAACATTCTTTGTTTCAGATTCTATTACACATCTTAGCAAAAAACCCAGGGGATCCTTCCAATACAATTGATTGTCAATAATATAGCATTTTACCGCGTGCAGTTTCAGTGTTCTCACCTTGGAAGGAGTCATATCACTAGGGCATTGAAGAGTCAAGAGATAGGAAACTATGTCGTTGTACCAAGCTAAGGAAGAGAATTTTTCTTGAACCTAAGTTTCAAGAGTCCCCACATCAAACTCTTCTATATCTGGAAGTTATCCATAATCTTGCAGATGATTTATTCTGAGTGCTATGAAATTTGATTCGGATAATAGCTTAGCTAGACCCTGACCCTTGAGGAGTTTGGTTGGTTTTACCTCAAGGTCGAATTCCTGAATTTTGGCTAACCATTGGCCTATTTTCCCATCACTGTTAGGTTGAACCAATATGTCCTTGACCGCATTGGTTGGTACATAGGCAATCACCTTGGAATGAAGCACATAATTTCTGAAATCTTTGAGGGCTTTAACCATTGTGTATGTCTATTTTTCCAGTATATCATATCTCAACTCTAGTTCTCTGAGACTTTTATTGAAAAATGATATTGGCTTCTCAAAACCTTCATAGTTTTTCTTTAAGAGCACGGTCACGATAGTATGTTTGGAGAAAAATGAAAAAATCAAGAACTCTTTTGTATAATCTGGGTTGGCTACCACTGATGCTTCTCCTATTGTTTTCTTGATGCATTCAAAATATGCTTTGGCCTCAGTCATCCATTTGACCTCACTTTCCCTTTTTAGCATATCTGTAATCAATTTAACAATTTCAGCGAAATTTGGAATAAATCTTCTTAAAAAAAATATTTTTCCTAAAAAGGACTGAATTTCCTTTTTGTTTCTAGGAATATTTATTGTATCTATGGCTTTAACCCTTTTTAGATCAATTTTGATTCCTTCCTTAGATACTATATGAACCAAGAGTTTACCTTCCTACATTGCAAAATGAGATTTCTTGGGAGTTAGGGACAAACCAAATTTCCAGCATTTCTCGAACGTTTGTTTGAGGTGTACTAAGTGCTCTACATCAGAGTTAGAAAAAATAGTTAAATCATCAAGATAGATAACGAAAAACTTATCTCTTTTGTCGACAAGGTCTATGCCCATCACTCGTTGAAAAGTGGCCCATGTGTTCATCAAACCAAATGGCATTGTGTCATACATGAAAGTACCCCATGGAGTGGTAAACGTGGTTTTCTCTTTGTCATCGTCATGGACCGCAACTTGATTGTAACCTGAAAAGCCATCAATCATAGACATTCAGTTAGCCCTGACCACTTTTTCCAGGACGTGATTCATTTTAGGGAGTGGATAATTTTCTTTAAGAGATTATCTGATTAGGTTTTTTAAATACACGTAGAGTCTGATTTCGTCGTTGTTTTTTCTAACTGGAACTAAATTATCTACCCACTCGAAATATCTAAGTGGAACAATAATTTTTGCATACAGGAGCTTTTTTGCCTCTCTTTCTATTATAGGTAGGAGTATCGGGTTTATCTGTCTGAGCTTTTTCCTGAAAGGTTTAATGCCCAGTTTCAAAGGGATTTTATGCTCGATAATAGTGGTATCATAAGTTTTTAGTTCTTCGTAAGATCAGGTGAATACATCTTTGTATTGTTAGAGTAATTCATCACATTTACATTTCATTTCAAGTGGAAGGTATTTGAAAATTTTGACCAGTTTGGGGTTTTCCTTAGTGCCTATGTCACAATATTCAACCTCTTCGGGCTGAGGTTGCAAGGTAGACTTCAGAGGTATATAGTCCTTATCAAATAATTTCTCTAACGGAATTAGACCATTAGGAATTTTATTGTCTTTAAAACCAACATGCAGTGGTTAGTGATCTTATCTTGGAACTTCTGAGGATCTTCATCTTCTTGCATGATCCAAGTAGGGTTGTTTTGATTTTCCTGGTCGATGTGTGTTTCGGAAAATTCATCCACCATTTCTAGAAACTACTTGATCTGTTCATCGTATTCAAAAACCTGCTAGTGTTGGACATTATTTGGTATTGAACGCTTGTGACTCATTTCTATGTGTTATTTTAGCTTCAAGAATGTAGGCAGCATAAAAGTAGTAGCCTCTTTTGCTAGGGAGTCAGCTTGTTGATTTTCTGCCCTGGGAGTATGATGAATATTGAATGATGAGAAAACAAATTCGATCAAATACCAAGCACAGTTCCTGTATAACCTTAGCCTTGGATGCTTGGCTTGATATTGTTGCCTTATTTGTTTTATAATTAATTATGCATCATCGTAAGCTATTAGATTTTCAATTTTCAACTTTCGGGCAGCCTCCAAACCCAATATCAGAGCTTCATGCTCGCATACGTTATTGGTATAGTCAATCTACCACTGTAACCTATATGATAAATGAATTATGAATTCATCTCCGGGTGCCACAAAAATCACTCTAGCTTCGGCTCCTTCCCAAGATGAAGCACCGTCAAAAAACATTTTCCAGACCCCTATGCTATTTACATTTTTGTTTTTTTTTTCGATTTTTTTGTTTTCATTTTCTGAATCATTTTATTATGTACTATTTTTTTTACATTCATCAAAACCATCATCAATCGATAATATATAGTTTCCTAAATCTTGATTTGCGACATAAACCGGATAATTGTTTCGGTTTTGTGGGTCACTTATGGTAAATGCCAGTCTTGTCTCTCTTTATGGACGGGTGAAATGTCCACCAAAGATCGAGATTGTCACATACGCCATGTCTAATTGAAACAATCCTCCAAGTTTGGCACCCCAAGACCTAGATAACAATGTGCCATATTTCGCAGGAACATCAACAATGACTACATTCATGAGAATACTCTTCACAGAGATCTGTGCAAGATTAACCACCAAATTTTTTCTCATACCAAGACATTTTACCTTTCTTGAATCAAAATAATACAGATCTCAGTATGGTCTAGTAACCTCGAGGCCCAGTTTTTCCATAATAAATTTGGGCATTAAGTTATGGGAGGCTCCAAAATCCAACATACAGTTAAGGAGTAGGTTATAATGCATAGTCAGCGTAATATAAAAAGGAGCAACAGGATCTTTAGAATTTTTTATATGTGGACCAAACATTATAGTAGGTCTATCATCTTATAAATTAATAGTATCCGCATGACTCTCAGTATTTTAGAAATTTATCATTTTTGCAATTTGTTTTCTATATGTCGAATTTTTTTTTAATTCAACCAGGGGCACAGAAATTTTGATTTTATTAATTTCATTTTCCAGATTGAAACTTCCAATTGTATTTTCGGCCTCTCTGGTGGGGATCTTTGTTTCTCTTTTTTCTTGTCTATTATTTTGTGTTTCTATGGTTTCGGCTGTCCTTGTTTTGGCATCTTGTGTTTCAGTTGTTTTTGTCTTGGCAGCTTATGTTTCAGTTGTCTTTGTCTTGGCATCTTGCATTCCAACTATCTTTGTCTTGGCAACTTGAGTTTCAGTGGATGTTTGAGCTGCCTCATTTGTTTTATTTCTCAACAATATCTTCCTTGTTGGAGCATTTGTAGAATTTTTATCTCCAGGGCTTAAATTATATTTTTGTTGAAGCTCGACCATTATAGAGTCAATGATTCCTTGATAATCATATTCTCCCATATTATTTATACTTACCTCGTTTCCAAACAATGTTTCTTGATCTAAATACCTTTCATAATCTTGTCTGGTAAGGTGAGGTTCTTGATCATTATCACTGAGGTTGTCAATATCTTCATCTAACCCCTCAAAGTCTTATACAACATCGCTTTGCATAAATTTTTCTGTTTTGAAAGGAGATTCGATTTTCTGATCTTCATTTTTTACTGGTCTCTACTGGTACGGGGGATTGGGATTCCTTTTGAAATCTCTCCTACAAAAAGGATTAGGTTTATCCTGGTCTAATTCCATTTTGGAGATTTTGTTTGATATTTCTTTAATTATTTTAGCCATGCCATCCATTTTGTCCTTTGTAGACTTCCTAGATTCAGAAGCTCCAACTTGTTCTCTAAAGTGTTTGGTTTCTTTAGTTCCCATTTCGAATTTATCCTTTAGTTTACCTGATTCCATCATCTTCGATTCAATTTCAATAGTGTCATCTTGCATTCTGGTGAGGTCGGTCGATCTCCTCTCCCTCAAAAGTAAGGCAAAGTCGGGCTCGAAATCCCCTGCGAAAGTCACCTTAGCTACAAGCTGAGAGGGTTTGACCTCTCTTGGGATTTTATGATAGACTTTATTAAACCTCTGGGTGAATTCTAGGACTGACTCTGAAGTATTTTTCATCAGAGCTCCAAACTCCTTCAGATAATACAAGTGATATTACTTCTCTCCCCATTGCCTTAAAAATGTGTTTTCTAGCGCGTCATAAGATGCTATAGAACCTACTTGTATCCCTCGAAACAAGAGTCTTACCCGAACTTCAAAAGTTTGTACCAGAATTCTTGAATAAACATCCTCATTCTCAATGCCGAGGATATCAGCGAATTGGTCAAAAAAGTTGATGTGCTCCATGGCAGTTAAATCTCCATCTCCCGTAAATTTTTGTAATTTATTCATATACTTTTCTAGTAAATCATGAAGAATAGGGGGAAGGACTAAAGGAGCATATCGGGCCACCACTTTGGAAAACATTCTAGGGGCCAGAGGTGGTGTTCCTTGACCACCTGCTCATCCAGCATCGTCTGCTCCTCCAACACCACCTCTAGAACCACCATTTGATGTCGGGGGGATGAATTTTGAAATTTAAAGAGAGGATTTTCGTAAACTACTAGGGACATTTCTACTGCCTTAGGATGGAGTGAAGGAGGTTCTGGAAACAGAGTGTTAGGAGACAAAAAATATGAAAAGGGGGGAAAAGGAAAATGAGGATTGGGTTCTTCGGATTTACAGGATATATAAACAGGAGAACCAACATGAGTTGAATCAGGGTAAGAGATATAGTCTTCAGAATCTTCAGGAGATAAAACCTTTACTTCGGGGACCAGCAGAATATCAATAAAAGCGAGTATCGAAAGGGGCCTTTTACATTTACTAGTCAAGGGGGAAATCAAATCGATATTGACTTTAATCTTGGGTAGAACCAGCTCAGGATTTAAGGTTTTAGCTGCAAGCTTCTCAGTTAATGTATCTTCGAAGTAGCTTTGTGTATAACCTTCTTGCGAGGTTGATTGTTCAAGTGGAACCTTAGCATTTGTTTTCACAGTTTTGGGTTGGTAAACCTTACTTGTGGATGCAACAGTCTGTTTGAGGTATCCCCTTGGTTTTAATAGCTTTTTAGGATTGGATACATGCGTATTTTGTTGATCGTTTGGGTTCTTCCTGGTATTCTTTCTACCGAATGCCAGTTTATCTATAGTGGAGTCGCAGAGTCAAAGATAAAAATTAGCCTTATAAACATATTCAATCTTTGTTCACTATCAAAGAAAGAAACTTACCATGTCATTCTCTCAGGGAAAAATAACTTTGTTTCTCTATCCCCAGCAACGATGCCAAAAAAATGTTGTTCCTCATATTACAGTTAAGACTCAAAGATTAATGTAAAGGCATCAAGAATTTAAGGAATGTTTTAAAAGGTGTTTTTTTCTTTCGTTAATTATATGATAATTAACCCTTAAATGAAATTAATAACTGAACAGGACAGAGTTTGTGTTTCATCATCTGAGTCAAGTAATAAAATCAAGTGATATCAGAGATAATTACAAAAACTATTAAACAAAATGAAGCATCAATGACAGATGAATCTTACCTTATTCACAGTAGAAGAAAATATAGAATGCACCCTTGAAAGGATAT
Source organism: Picea engelmannii (assembly GCA_009831015.1). NCBI lineage: Eukaryota > Viridiplantae > Streptophyta > Pinopsida > Pinales > Pinaceae > Picea > Picea engelmannii. The sequence continues at coordinate 630,279 of ML778896.1, forward strand.
GAGATACAATGATCCAAGTAGCTTGCAAGTCTTGTATTTACTAATAGCAAATATAAAGGAAAAACTTATTGCTTGTCAAATGATCGATAACATGTGATTACAGTAGATGTTGTACTAAATTTCAACCACTCACTTATCAAGGAGTAACATAAAGAAAACTAGAGATATGGAATACAAGATGAGCACATAAATCAAACTGCACAAAATTTGGAATCCTTGTCTGCACTTGTATTAATACTCACAAAAGGATGAGTTTTCTTAGATACAATACAACAAGAAGTAGCCTGTGTTAAGTCTTTGAAATATGTATTTAATTCTTTGAATTCTCCTTATTTATAAAACAGAAAATATTACAATATGTGAAAATTGAAATGCTTCACTTGCATCTTCCCTGTCCCTTCGCCACACTGGCATAGATGTTTCTCCTTCTTGTTCTCCAACTTAGAAATAGCTAGTCTCTAATAATGGTATGAGTACATGATATGCCCACATCGTCTCATTTGTTCCTGGATGTGTTGCCTTTCCCCTGCTCAACACATTGCACACATTTGCCTACGAACTGCACCACCAATTTGGAAGGCTCAGTTGTGTTGTTTGCCTAATAAGTATACAAATTCTTCTCTAAGTAAGGTAGCTTATCTTCCATTCTCCTATCTTCTGAATATGTAGACTGTAGTTGCAGACTAGGACCGACTAGCCACCTATTTATCTGAGTAATATCAATCTATTTTAATTGCAATATTTCAGCCCAAGCTTCTTCCATGTTTGTCCTGAAATTAAGTTGATGCTTCTCTATATCAAATTGCTTCAGGACCTTAGAGATATTATCATATTCGAGGCCTAATTACCCTTTGTCGAGTGAATGAAATGCTTCTTCACAACCTTTCTTCACTTCCTTAGCTAACCTTTTACTTTCGGCTATGTTAGCCTCCCAGGTCTTCAGTATTATATCGCCGTTAGTTTGCTCAGAAAGAGAGAATCTAGAGACTATGGATACTTCTTCTCATGTTGATGACACAACCACCTCCTGTAAAGTAGCTTGAGAAACGATGGCCTCTCTCTCCTTTAAGAAAATGTTATTTAAGGATTAGTCTACCACCCTAAAATGGTTTCGGATAATTTCCACCTTAGAAAAAAGGCTGTGTTGTGATGATTCTAGTTTTTAGCACACCTCAAGTTCCTGAGCTTGGAAAACTACCATATCTACAATTGTGTTTTCAGTTAGGTTTATTTTTGCATGTAGTTATTTTACCAACTCGCCTTGCTAACTGGCCCATTCTCTACTTGCCTATGTGTTCTTATGCATTTCGTCAAGATTGGATTTGAGCTAGTAAATTTCCTGTCTGTCACAAGCCCTACTCTATTCAAAACCCTTGTTCATCTCACTCCTAAAATTCTTCTCCACGGTCTTTACTTGATTTTTCAATTGACTTATCAGCAGATCTTTCTGCTTCAATTTTTCTTTTAGGTTCCCAACAGAATACTAGTTTGTCATTGTGAAATCTCCCAGTGATATTTCCACATATGTAGTGAAGTCTACCTCTTCCAAGGCCTGTCCATCAAGTAGCACCATGTGTCTCTTGACAGTTTCACTCTCTTTTAGGTGTGTTTATCTTTTTACCACAAACCTCCTTTTCTTTTTGAAGAAGAAATCGGAAGGAGACATCTCTTCAGCCAAAATAGGCGTAAGATCCTTTATGAATGTCACTTCAGCACTTAGGTTCCCTTTGATGAACTGTAAAGGCATGATAGATTGGATAGGGCTTCCTATCTCAATGGACGGTTGTTTCTCAGCTGTGTCAGTAGCTGATTTTTCTGGTGTGGATAGCGGCTTTTCTTCTCCCTTTTTTATCAAGGCCTCAATCTGAGCTTTAGCTTGATCACTTGGTGTATCTGGAAATATTGTGTCCCCCTTATGAGTTAAAACCTCAGTTTTCCCCAACTTTTAATAATCATCTTGTCCACTGGAGATCCCTGTTTCTAAATTCTGAATCTTAATTTCCTGTGTAGCTAGGGGTGTTGGGGTTTCTCTCTACAGGACTTTCGAAAGGCTATTTCGCCTATGCCTTTGTAAATTATGAAATTTGACCAATTGGTATGGAGCCATATTTTGGACTCGACTCAAGACTTCCTGATAGGATCTCGCTCCTCGGAATATTTCATCCTATGGAGACTCCTCATGCTCGTAGATTTTCAAATTACAAGAGGCCATGTGATTTCCCATGATCTTTTGAGGATCGTGTTTCTTGAATTCGATATTGATAAGCTTTATTTATTCCATGTCTGCGACCTCTACATTCGAATGGCCGAAATCAAATAGTGAAAACATACCAATTTGCAAGGGAAAGTTGGGCCATACCTTTTTCTGTAAGGCTTTTAGCTCTTTACTGACTCTACCCAGCACAATTTGCTGCACTACCTCTCTGCACACCAATTTGTCTGGTAGAAACTTGGGCAAGGCATGCGGAGGGACCAAACAACCAAAAAAATTGATATATGAGAAATGTTCTTCAATATACCAATCTATTATCTTCCCCAGGTTGGTTACTATTTTGTCATAAATCCTGGGAGGGGGGCACCCATATATGGCGATGTGCATCAACCCCACCACATAATTGCATATTTCATAGAAGGAATCTTTCACTTTATCTTCCTATAGCTTCAAATGATAAAGATGTATTGGTTCGGAACTGGTCAGAGTCCAGCTCCAACCCATCAAAGGAAAAGGCGTCATAAAACAAATGACATCTATAATATATGCTGACATGTAAAATGGGGCAGGTCGTCCTTTGTCTTTCGATGTCTGATACTCAGTGATTTCCTTGGCCAAACTATCTGATAGCATCTTGGCCCAATTGAATGAGAGACCCTATGCAACTTCGTGCATGATCATTACCCATGATAACAGGAAGTGGGAAGAGTTTTCCCTCCCGAAAATTCTACAAAGCATCATGGCCACATACACCATATGAGATTCTAATGATGTCATGGCATATGTGCCATGTGTGTTTGCTTTGAAATTCTCAGGATGATCCCACCAATCCTTGATCAAGTCGGGAGAATTATTTACACTTTCTGGGCACTCTTCTTCATCAAATTTCTTTAAGAAAACGACATTATAAGTGTGTTTGAATGTTGGGGACAATTTGTACATCACCTATACATGTTTTGGTCAAATGGATCCAACAACAACTTTTTGTGAATTATAGATGGTTATGGTCACGAAGTCAAATTTCTCTAGGGCCCAACCTATCATGTCATTATACAGCATGAGCCTCAGTCTCGTGGCTATCTTATGAAGCTCTGACTGAGCTACATATTTGAGATTCATTCCTTGAGTTTCGATCTCCTATTTATCTGACTCTTTTGGACAGTTTTCCAGTTCATATTGTAGGATCTCGCATACCTATCTCTAGGTTTTTATGGTCTCTATAGCTCTCGGTGATGTGTTCGAGAGGACATCTATGTTTTGGATCGATATCTCACCAATCCCTTTAACCATTTTTCGCAGAGCCATGATAGTAGCAAACCCAGCACTGTGTTACCTGTCACAGAAAATGCACAAAATTATTATCTCGCTAAGCTTGTTATTCTATGAAAATGCAAATAGATTTCAAACTTCAATAACTTTTTCACCTAAAGAGTATCAATTTACACATACCTTCACTGACAATGTATTTACTTTCCTTAATGAAAAATATTTATGTGGTGTTCTGAGATCTTATTCGAAATGATTGTCGTAGATCGATTATTAATGCCATTAACAACTGGTGGTTCATGATCGGGAAAAGCATAGATGAAATTTGAATTTATCCACATTATGATTCAGTGAAAGATTAATCATGAGATAATCGACATCAATTCATTAGTTAATTGCACTTATCGTTAAGTAAATTTTGGAATTTTGGATCTCGGGATATCCTATAACAGTTCAAGATGTGATTTCTGAAACGCGAAATTGCGGTGTGATTATTTAATTTTAATCATGTTTAATCATTTTAAATAATCATGTTTAACCTCAAAGATTTTTGGGTTTCAAATCTCGGGATATTGAAAGTCGCTCGAGGTAGGGTCCCCGAAATGAGATATCGTGAAGTGATTAATTAATCATTAATCATTTTTAATCCTTAATTAACCTGGATTAATACTTAAGACATTTCAGAAATTCGAGCTTCGGGATATTCAAGGCTGCTCGAAGAAGGATCCCCGAAATGAGAAATCGTGATGTGATTAATTAATCGTTAATCATTTTTAATCCTTAATTAAACCGGCTTAACGCTTAAGATATTTCGAGATTTCAGGATTCGGGAATTTGGGAGGTGATAGATGGCGAAGACCCGATTTCCAAAATCGTGAAACTATTATTAGATTTTCTAATTGAGTTTTAGTTTCTTTTTAAGTATTAGTTATTTCATTTGTTTGGTCAATTAACTTCATTTAATATTCCTGGTAGGTCATTTCCTGGAAAGATATGTTAGGATCACGGGGTACACGTGTATGGTGACTTGGCGATTTTGAACGCTTTTCGCGTATCGGAACTTCGAAGGTGGGGCATGTTAACACATCTGAAGCACAAAACTCCAAAATCCGAAATCGTGAAGGACTCTTTAGTGATTTGAATTTTTTAACGAGTAGGTGGCTCCATAGTTTCTAAGGAATTAGGATCATTTGATTAGATGGAAGAGCTCATCGACGGTGAGAATCAAGTACGCATTGTTTTTATTTATCCATTTAAAGTCTAAAGTTTATAAATATATATGTGTTCCAACAAGTTATAAAGTGGATTAAATATAAATGTATCCTTGGTATCACTTTAATAAATACAAAAATGAAAATTTAAGTGGAAAATAAGTTAAGGTAAAAGTGGAGTAAAAGTGAAAGCAGATTAAATATAAATGTGACTTTAATAAATAACAAAAGTTGAAAATTTAGGTGGAAGTGGAGTTTACGTAAAAGAGTAAATATGAAAGTGGATTAAAGAAAAAGGTAAAAGTGAAAGTAGATTTAAACAAAAAGGGTAAAAGTGAAATTGTACATGGTTTATGCACATGGTATTTGCAAACCATGGTGGTATTTACCCTTGGTAAGGTAAAAAGTGAATTAAAAACTAAAAAGGTGGTAAAATCAATTATTATTAAATAAAAGTCGTGAATTTTCAAAAAGACCATGAATTTTCATATAAATCGTATGCAAAAGTATAAATAAAGAAGAGGTTTATGAGAGAAAATAAACGTGGGCGAAAATGTAATATTCATATGCATATCATTTGAGGTGTGACGATAAAACATCATTCATTGATCGAAAAATATATATTGGCGAACATTAGATATGGTGTTCAAGAAAAAAGATATGGAAAAATAAAAATGAGGGATTACAGATCCGAGGCAAAGGAAGAAGAAGTAGTGAGAGTGTAGAAGAAGCGAAATCATAAGATCTAGTAAAGGAGAAATGAAAGCAAAAGATTTGGTAAAGGAAGAACGAAAACAGAAGATGTAGTAAAGGAAAAGAAAAATAAGAAATATCAAGCATAGAGAAAATCTAGCGAAATAAAATGTAAGGAATGCAGAGCAAAGTTTTTGAAGACAAAAGAAGTAAATGGTATCAGTGTCTCTTGTAGGTAGATTCATACAAAAAGAAAAAGAGGATCGGTGTCTCTTGTAGATCGATGCCTACAAATAGAAGAAGGGGATTGGTGTCTCATGTAGGTTGGTGCCTACAACCATTAGTGGAGATTGATGTCTCCAGTAGGTCGGTGCCTACAAAATTTGCAACATAGTTTAGTGACTACACATTAATAAAAATAAGATTTTGTGGTTTTATCCCGAAAGGGTTTCTAGGTTAAATATTGTGTCTTCTGGTTATTGTATTTATGTTATTGCTTAATTTTGTTCATGATGGTTTATGAATTCCAAAAGAAAAATATAGCTGTATACTTATTCACTCCCCCCTCTCAGTATAAGTGTGTTCTCAATACAATATGCAAGAAAAACCTAGAATAATTCCATGACCTCCTCAATAGGTGATGCTTCCTCCTAAAAAATGCATAAAGGTTAACACCTAGCCTCAAACCTCTCCAATAATGATGTCTTCCATCTCCAAGAGCCTCTCAAGGCCCATCTCTACCTCTTCATTCCAAAATCAATCTTCCAAGTGGATATCAAACCCTCCAAATGCCAAGAAAGAGGCTTCACTTTCCTCTCCAATGCCTCCATGACTCCGCTAACCTCACAGCTCTACAAAGAGAGGGGATCATCCCCCAAGAAGCCCTCAACGAGGATCCTCAAAAGCATCATATCCTCCTCTAAATCCTCATGACCTCCCTTAAACCCTCACAGCCTTGCAGAAATGAAGCCACCCTCTCAAGGAAGCTCCAAGAACCCATTAGGCAAGTCGCTAAACCTCCACGTTGAAGTGGAATCACAAATATGATGCTCAAATGAAGATCCCATATGGATCCTCCTCCTTTTGTAGCTAAGGTGAATATTACACAACCAAAACCAAACCACCATGGAAGGGTTTTTCCAAAACCCCAATGAAAACCTTGGCTCACAAGAACACTCCAAACAAGAGATAAATCCAAAACATAATGAGAAACGTGGAGTGCTACCCTTATTTTTATAACTCTTCAATGCCTCCCTCTATATATTTCCTCTTTGACTTAATCAACATGACCCTCAATTCCCTTTTACTTTTCACTTAAATATTAAAAGTCACTTTTACTATTGTTCAATTAATTATTAATCTAAAAGTTACGTTATTACCCTTTTATTAAATGTCACTTTAGAAATATAATATATCCTAGCTAAGTGAAATCAAATAAACCTCTTGACTCCCCTTTTCTTCATTGACTAGAGGCTACAGGATTCATATAGGCTACTAATTCATCCTCTCATTATGATCAAGTGGAAGGGGATATTACAGTCCTCCCTTCCTGAGATTGTGTGTCCTCAAGAAACTCCAAACTGGGATGTTGTAATATCTTCTCTCCTTCCCAAGTAGCATCTTTTGTGGGAAAATATCTCCATATGACCAAGTACTCTTGAATCAACCTCTCCTTGGGCTCCTCTCTCTGACATCAATAATATTCTCTGGAATCAAAACCAACTTCCCTTCCTCATCCAATGGAGGAAGATTTGTTGAAGTGGTGACATGTTGTCCCAATGCCTTCTTGAGGAAAGATACATGGAAGATGTTGTGTATCCTACTATCCTCTAGAAAATCCAACTCATACACCACCTGTCCAATTCTCATAATCACCTTGTATGGTCCATAGAAGAAAGGATTTAGTTTCTCTATGGCACTCTTCTTTAGTGAGGACTATTTGTACTGTTGAAACCTTAGAAAGACCAAATCCCCCACATCAAAGTTGTGCTCCATCCTACACCTGTTTGCATATATATTTTTTTGATTATGGGCGACCTCTAAGTTCTCCTTAAATACTCTCAATATGTCCTAGATCTCCTATGATCAAAATTTGTCCTTGGGTGATCCGAAATTGGATTCAGAAGCCTGATAGGGCTTGAAAAATGCTCAAAAATGAAAGTGCTCAGAATCCGATGAAACCAACACCATTACGTCTGTCTCGTCTTCCTGATTCCGGTGGTATATTTACTTTGTCAAACAGAGTCCGTATGGAGGAGATATCGCATTCTGTCTGAAAAGGCAAACAGGCAAAAAAATTGCTGACTGTGCAGTCCGTACAGTCCGTACGGACACTGACGTGGCATGTCTGTACAGGACACATGGCAGGTCCGTACAAGACACATGGCATCTCCAGGTGCTGACATGTGTCAGGCAATTTTGGCATTTTTGGCGTACGGCTAGACCAATCCTGAGGTGACACGTGTCACCACTGGAAGGGTGACATGTGGCATGGGTGACGTCAACAGCTGACGTGGTAGTCGTACGATGACGTCAGCAGCATACATGGCAAGTGACGTGGCAAGGTACAGAAAGATGATGTGGTAGATGATGTGGGCAAATCGGTAAGCGACACGTGGCACTGTTCGAGTGAATGGTTGGGTGCCACGTGGCCCAATCAGCGATTTCCATGTGGCACCCCGGTTTTGGTCAATATGGCCTGGGTCAAAAGTTTTTGGAGTCGGTTGGGTTCGAACCGATGACCTCCATTCCACATTACGCCTTCGCAACAATCCTCCGACCAATGGAACACCGCTCGTGACTTGTTTCTTATACGGGCCACACTATATTTAAGTTAGTGTTGTTATGTATTGCGCAGGGGGTCGGGTCGGGGCTTAGCCCCGACCCCGGTTTCATTGTGTTCGCATACGACCACGAGTGTGGAGCTATATGCGCACGGGGTTGTTTTATTATGGTTTGAATGGTTTTTAAACCGTTATGTTATGGTTACGAGAGTTATACCCGTGAGGCCGTGGCCCTATGGGCATATGGATTATGCCATGCGACCAGTGCTGGAGCGAATGGGGTGGCCCGCGCTAGCACGTGGCCACATGGTGCTCATGTGACCGATAAAAAGGGTGCACGTGCGGTTGGAGGGGGATAAAATCTCGTATTAACCATATAATAGTTTAAAAGTGGGTTTTTTAACCACTTTTGGTTTATTTTAATGTAATTAAACTCATTTTTAATGTAATTGGGAGTTATTGGGTGGTTTTTGAGCCTAACTTCTTGGAGGAAGTTGGAGATGAGTAACTACCTTCCCAACTATTTAACCAAGGCCAGTTTGAGGTCATGGAGACATCTTTTGAGAGAATTCAGAGCAGAGATGCTGAGGAGAAGCCAAGTCAAAGCCAGTTTAAGGTAGAGAAGCCATTGAGGAGGAGATGTTGTCGGACCATTTCTGAGAGCTCCGGACGTCCGATTCGCGTGTCATTTTTTGTGCATGGTTCTAGAGATCTGGGAAAACATGACCAGATCAGTCTTGTATCCATTTGGCATTGTAATGATGTACTATTGAGATTTCGAACAGAAATAAAGAAGCATCCCCACAGAGAAAAGGCCCGGAGACGTAGGCAAAGTTGTGCCGAACTCCGTTATCAACCTGCGTATTATGGTTTGTTGTCTTTCATTGCATTTCATATCTGCATATATGTATATGGCTGTATAATTCCTTTTCTTTTCTCGTTCTTTTGCTAAGTTTCTCAATGGTTAATTAATGCATGCAAATAAAAACTCAACCATAAGTCATTCGAAAAATCCTGACAGATCAAGTGGTATCAGAGCTAGTTGACGTTTGGATTTGAGTTTTGCATGTTAACCAGGGAAGAGCTCATCTCAAGGAAGAAAATGGCATCTATAGGAGGACTTTCTCAAGATGAGAAGGAGTTCATAGATTTGGTGTTTTCCATGGCCGAGATGGTGAAGGTGTTGTCTGAAGACAATTTGGAATGAAAGAGCACGGTTCAAGTGAAAGCTTCAAAGAAAAACAAAGGAAAAGAAGCATTGAAGGAAGTGCCTTCTACATATGTTTCAGACAACATATCTGAGGTATGCAGTGAAGGTTTCTCATCAAATTTTCCTCATTCTCATCAAGTTGGTTTTGGGGCATTCAAAAAACACACAAAAGGTGTAGGTTTGAGAATACTAACCAAGATGGGTTATGAAGAAGGAAAGGGCCTTGGATGTAGAGGTCAAGGAATTGTAAATCCTATTGAAGTTGAGGAAAGGCCTTGATACTTAGGATTTGGATATGGAAAAGGGGACCTTGGAGAGTCTTCCAAGATGGGTTCCAAAACTTCGGAAGCAAGTAAATCTTCACATGGCCAACTTAAGACATTGCAAGAACACTTCACAAAAGGAAATGGTGCATCACTTCAGGGTTGTGATAGTGAATGCAAGTCATCTCCAAAGAAAAGTGAAGATCAACATGGAAGGTATAATGGTCATGTTTTTATTAATTCTCCTTTTGATTATAACAAGCATAATCAAGTAAACCGGAACTTATGGAATATTTATCCATGTACTTACTGTCATTCACCTAAGCATTGTGTTGCCAAGTGTTGGAAGAGACAAACTTTGTACAGGAAACCTATGTCGACCAGGAAGGACAAACGACATAAAGGCTCAAGTCCACAATGGAAGAAGGAGAAGGTTAAACAGGTCTGGGTGCCAAAAACTCATTGTACGTTCTGCAACAAGAGTGGACATCAAAAGGCCAGTTGTTGGAAGCTTAATCCAGAGCTTCATCCAAGGAAGGACAAGAGGATTTTGCAAGTACCCATGAAGGAGGAAGGATTACCAACGAAGCAATAGGAACATCGTGAAGGAAAGAAACCAACCACTTGGTTCTTCCATAAGTGGATGTCTCAACTTCAGTGTATTTTGCTTCCGTTAATGTAATCATCTTTCAGAGACAGAGAGCAAGCCGGGTGGCCTATCCCGAGCTTGTTGACTAGTCAGTAACCTTTTGGGGACCAAAAGGTATTATTGTGGGGAGGTGTGATCTGAAATTGGATTCAGAAGCCTGACAGGGCTTGAAAAATGCTCAAAAATGAAAGTGCTCAGAATCCAATGAAACCAACACCATTACGTCTGTCTCGTCTTCCTAATTTTGGTGGTATATTTACTTTTTCAAATAGATTTCGTATGAAGGAGATATCGCATTCTGTCCGAAAAGGCAAACAGGCAAAAACGTTTGCTGACTGTGAAGTCCGTACAGTCCGTATCGATGCTGACATGGCATGTCCGTACAGGACACGTGGCGGCTCCAGGTGCTGACATGTGTCAGGCAATTTTGGCATTTTTGGCATACGACTAGACCAATCTCGAGGTGACACGTGTCACCACTGGAAGGGTGACACGTGCAATGGGTGACGTCAGCAGCTGATGTGGTGGCCGTACGATGACGTCAGTAGCATACGTGGCAAGTGACATGGCAAGGTACGAAAAGCTGACATGGCAGATGATGTGGATGAATCGGTAAGTGACACGTGGCACTGTTCGAGTAAATGGTTGGGTGCCACGTGGCCCAATCAGCGGCTGCCACATGGCACCCCGGTTTTGGTCAATATGACCTAGGTCAAAAGTTTATGGAGTCGGTCGGGTTTGAACCGGTGACCTTCGTTCCGCATTACGCCTTCGCAACAATCCTCCGACCAATGGACCACCGCTCGTGACTTGTTTTTTATACGGGCCACACTATATTTAAGTTAGTGTTGTTGTGTATTGCGCGGGGGGTCAGGCCGGGGCTTAGCCCCAACCCCGGTTTCATTGTGTTCGCATACGACCATGAGCACGGAGCTATATGCACGTGGGGTTGTTTTATTATGGTTTGAATGGTTTTTAAACCGTTATGTTATGGTTACAGGAGTTATACCTGTGAGGCCGTGACCCTATGGGCATATGGATTATGCCATGCGACTAGTGTTGGAGCGAATGGGGTGGCTCGCGCTAGCGCGTGGCCACATGGTGCTCATGTGACCGATAAAAAGGGCGCACATGCGGTTGGAGGGGGCTAAAATCCCGTATTAACCATATAATAGTTTAAAAGTGGGTTTTTTAACCACTTTTGGTTTATTTTAATGTAATTAAACTCATTTTTAATGTAATTGGGAGTTATTGGATGGTTTTTTAGCCTAACTTCTTGGAGGAAGTTGGAGATGAGTAACTACCTTCCCAACTATTTAACCAAGGCCAGTTTAAGGTCATGGAGACAGCTTTTGAGAGAATTCAGAGCAGAGATGCTGAGGAGAAGCCAAGTCAAAGCCAGTTTGAGGTAGAGAAGCCGTTGAGGAGGAGATGTTGTCAGACCATTTCTGAGAGCTCCGGACGTCCGATTCACGTGTCGTTTTTTGTGCATGGTTCTAGAGATCTGGGTGAACATGACCAGATCAGTCTTGTAGCCATTCAGAATTTCAATGATGTACTATTGATCTTTCGAACAGAAATAAAGAAGCCTCCCCCACAGAGAAAAGGCCCGGAGACGTAGGCAAAGTTGTGTCGAACTCCGTTATCAACCTGCGTATTATGGTTTGTTTTCTTTCATTGCATTTTAGATCTGCATATATGTATATGTCTGTATAATTCCTTTTCTTTTCTCATTCTTTCGCTAAGTTTCTCAATGGTTAATTAATGCATGCAAATAAAAGCTCAACCATAAGTCATTCGAAAAATCCCGACGGATCATTGGGGGCCCTTCTCTCCCTGAATGTCAAATCAACAAATTATGGAGCATCATAACAATACAATTCTATGAATGGACTCATCTTGATGGAGATGTGATCAGTGGTATTATAATAGTGCTCCCCAAGATATAACCAATTTATTCAAGCCTTATGTTGTCCCGACACATAGTTCTGTAGGTATCCCTCAATCCAATTTTTCATTATCTCTATGTTCCCATCGATATGAGGGTGATAGCTAGTACTAGGTCCCTGATAACCTCAATAAATCCATCCGTAATAACCTCAACAACTCCTTCCAAAATGCATTGAGAAAAATACTCTCCCAATCACTGACTATGTATCTCGAAATACCATGTAGTCTGAACACCTCCATGAAGAATATGTCCTCCACCTGACATGTGCTATACTCTGAAGGAATGAAAAAGAAGTGCACAAACTTGTTCAACCTGTCTACCACCACATTGATACAGTTCCTACCATGTACCTTCGTAACCCCTGTGATGAATTCCATGGATATTCTCTCCTACTTCTACTTTGGAATGGGTAACGGTTGAAGCAAACCTATAGGATGTGTAAGCTATGACTTGTTATGTTGACAAGTCATGCACTCCCTCACATATCATAGTACATCCTCCTTGAGACCCTTAAAGAGAATCTCTCTCTTACCTTCCTGTAAGTCTTAATATATCCTGGGTGCCCTGCCAATGGTGCATCATGTACTACTCTTGAGATATTATCCTTGAGTGTGGAATCAAGGAAAAGTTAAATCCTATCCTTGTATTAGATGATTTCATCCACTACTTTGTACCTTTCATCCTGAATGATTCCCTCCATAATCTGAAAAGAAAATGTATTCTTGGAGTAATCCACTAAGAGAATGGGCTTCCAATTGGTTGAGATCTTTGTCATGGAAAAGGTTGCAGGTCTCCTAGAAAGGGCATCAACACTACATTATTATTTCCCTTCATATACTCAATGACAAAGTCATATGCCTGCAACTTACCCATTTTTCTGCCTCTCTCTCTCAAGTATCTCTGCACCAAGAAATACCTTTGGTTGTTGTGGTTGGTCCTCACCAGAAATCTTCCTCGAACCAGGTATTTTATAAACTTGGCCAATGCATACATGACGGCCAACAAATTCTTATTGTAAATGGGGTAGATCCTCTCTGGATCCCTCAACTTCATGTTCTTGAAATCTATGGGATGTTAATTTTGCATCACACTCCAACACAAATGGTTGTGAGAAACCTGGAAGTGATAACATAGGGAAATTACTCATCACCGTATTCATCTTGTCAAATTCTCCCTACACCTCCTCTGACCATCTGAATGCTCCCTTCATGGTGAGATATATCAATCGTGCACTAGGTTGTGAAAATCCTTTCATAAAGCACCTGTAGTAGTTGCACAATCTGAAGATCCCCTGCAACTATGTAATGATTTCAGTGTGGGCCAATATAATATCACTTGGATATTCTCTTGGTGAACTTATAAACCCTAAGCGTCAATCACATGTCCTTGATAGAGAACCTATGTCATCCCAAACTCACACTTTTCCTCCTTTGCAAATAGTGATTGCTCCTCCATGATATTGAGAATCTCATCAACATGCCTCAGATGTTCCTCCCAAGTCTTGTTTTATATTAGTATATCATCAAAGAATACCATTAATAAATTCCTCAATTTCTTGTTGAAGATATGGTTCATACAAGAATAGAAGGTGGTTGGTGTGTTATTCAACCTAAAGGGCATGACTAAAAAATCAGAGTGCTCGTAGTTGATCCAGATTATTTCTGGAAGAAATGAGAGTGGAGATATAATAAATAAATGTACAGAGATATCTTAGATATACAATAATATAACATAGATATATCAGAGAGGAAGCCATAAAAATAGAGATACATTAATACACAATTTCTATTAATGAGTGAAATGCACAAAATTGTAGAAATACAGAGTGAAAGACTCGTTAGAATGGTGGCAGTTGATCTCTGAGAAGAGATGTTAAGGATACTAAATTCACAAGAATATCATTACAATGAGGCTCTAAGGGCATTTTTAACATAAATAAAATCCAAAACCCTCACCCCAGAAGATGAAAATCCAACAGTTTTGTGGACCCCGTTTTGGGTAGTTTGGTGTATCAAATTCCTAGGGGCGTAAATTTGGAATACGATCTTTGTTTGGGGTGCACAATAGAATGTTAGAAAGGTCTCTATGAGAAGATTCATTTTGGGGGATCAATCAGAACCTATGGCTATCGTTGAGGTTCTCGATCCCGAAAAAAATTCATTTAGGCCCTCAAAATGGCCCTGGAAGTTCAAGAACCAAAAACCTGCTAAAAATAGTAAATTACCTGATGATTGTTTTGAGCCAGTTGGAATAGGTGGGTGGACATTGATATCCACATGGATCAATCCTCCCTCATTAGGAAGAAATGGTCTCCATTGCATTGAGTGCATGGGGGAGAGAGAAAATCATTTGTTGAATATGCATCTCGATGAGTTGCTTTCCTTGTCGGAGAAGTTGCATTTCTTAGCTTGTTGAAGGTTGTCACAAAACTGTGGCTGGAAGGGTTGGAAATTTCTAACCAATTTGGTTACATGAGATGAATTTGTGCAGAAGGAATCCTTGCACTTTTCTTCAATCTTTTTTACCTGCTTCCGTTGGATAGAAGGTGCTTGGATTGAGGCTGTAGTGGTCATGGTGTTCTTCTATTCACCTTTTGAAGAGACTGTGAAGAAACTAAATTTTTTAGTATGCGATATTACCTTGAGGCACTGTTTAGGTGGGACAGTAGTTGGAAATAACTCTAGTATCCTGTAGATATGACTCGTCAGAGTAACAATGACACTATGGGGTCTAGACTCATAAATAGCATGGCGCTTCCACATATATGGTTGTCCCAAAACAACATCATAGACATCCATTGGGGAAACATCACATAATACCTCATCCTTGAAGGGATGGATGTCGTATGAAAATCGAAATTGTTGGCTGACATGGAGATATCATCCCTGGCGAAGGCACCCGATGTTGTATGGTTATGGGTGTGGTGTTGTCAACAATCCCAATTGTTTGATGACCTCTACTAAGATGAGGTTCTTCTTGCTTCTAATATCAAAAATAAAATGCAATAGGGTCCCATTCACCCACATCTGTGAATGAAAAAGGTGCCCCCCCTCTTCAGGATATCTCGATTCTTCTGGTTGAATTGTTGTTGTCGCAACAATAGCAGTGGGGTCTGCGTCGATGATAAGTATTCTCCCATTATTTTTCGAATCAGATTATGAATCCAGATTCAACTCCTTTTCTTTGATATTGGACATCAATGATTGTTTTGAGTGAAATTCATTGGTGTTGTGCGAGGGGATTTTATGGAAATCGCACCACTTTCTAGTGTCCTTTTTCTTCCCATGACCCTTATTTTCTTGTAGCTTGGACTGGTTTTTAAGAGGTTGTTTGTTAGGGCCGTCTTTATCATACTTTTGTTGGTGTATATTTTCACACCCAAAATCCCATTTTATTCTGGTGCCTAAATTTTTGCTCCATGTTAACAACATATCGATAAGCAACAGCCAGTGATGAGATGTCTAGAAAATTCATTAAAATTTGGATGTATCTGTGTAGAGCCCCAGAGTATTTCAGAACCAAATGTTTCTCGGAGTCTTTGATACCCAGCTTGGTGCAGAAGGTATGGAAATTATTTGTGAACTCTGACACTCTTTGACCCCTCTCTTGATGCAGTGTGGTCCATGTCATGTATCGGTCATTATAGTTACCAATAGGGTAATATTAATCCTTGACCGCATCTACAAAAAGATCCCAAGTGGGCTCGGCCCCATATATTATAGAATCCTATGTGGAAATTTTCTCCCACTAAGTTTCCCACCAATTTTTGACATGGGGGAGAGCATTAAGGATTGTGAAGGTGATCTTTTCCCCATCAGAAAAATTGTGAACAGAGAAATAACCTTCTAGTAAATTTAACCATTTTCCTAGGGCATATGTATCTATCTAACCTTCAAATACAGGAATATCAAAATTAACTTGTACCTTGAAAGGATAGGTGCCTCCAAAGTTGTTGATTGATGAATATGCACCAGTTGTAATCAACAGGCATTGAAGTATGTGGGAAAAATTCTCCATCATTTCGGCCCTTTGTCACATGAGAGCTTGCTCAAGCAACAAATTAATAGAATCGCCTACTCTGTCATTTTTATTTTCTTATTCCATCTAGGGTTTGTTAGGCTTGCAAGATAAATTGTCTTCAAGAGAGAAAATATCGAGACCCAACTTTCTATACTCAGACCTCCTCAGGGACATGCACTGAAAAACGATCAAGAGCAGTCTGCTCTGATACAATTGATCTAGATTGTTTTCAATACGAAATGAGAGTGGAGATATAATAAATAAATGTATAGATATATATTAGATATCAAATAATATAACATAAATATATCATATATGCAACCATAAAAATAGAGATACAGTAATACACAATTTCTATTAATGAGCGAAATGTACAAAACTGTAGAAATACAAAGTGAAAGACTCACTAGAATGGTGACAACTTATATCTGAGAAGAGATATGACAAATACTCACATTCAAAATAATATGATTACAATGAGGCTCTAAGGGCCTTTTTAACATAAAGAAAATCCAAAAACCTAACCCCGGAAGATGAAAAGACAACAGTTTTGTGGACCCCGTTTTGGGTCGTTTGGTGTATCAGCTTCCCAGGGTCGTAACTTTAGCATACAATATCCGTTTAGGGTGCACAATAGCTTTTTGGAAATCTATCGACAAGGATATTCATTTTGGGGGTTCAATTAGAGCCTTTGGTGATATTTAAGGTGTTGGGTCCCAAAAAAATTCACTTAGGCCCTCGAAATGGCCTTGGAAGTTCAAGAACCAAAAAACTACTAAAAGTAGTAAATTGTCAAAAGACTATTTATATCCTGTTGGAATAGGTGGGGGGCACCAAATATCCACTTGGATCAGTAGTGGAAATTGAATGTTGTTTTGTGGATTTCCTCCTCTCTGGCCCGAATCTCATGGTACCCTGATCGAAGATCATTCTTCGATAATTACATTTCCCCGTGCAACTCATCTATTAACCCATCAAAATTGGGTATCCGGTATCAGTTCTTGATTTTATTCTTATTTAGTTCCCTGTAGTCAATGAAAATCCTCATCGTGCCATATTTCATCTTCACCGGTACCACTGAAGAAGCAAAGGGACTAGAGCTAGGCTTGATGTGCCCCATATCTAGAAACTCTCATATGGTCTTCTCTATCTTGTCCTTAAAATTCTTTGGATGCCTATATGGTGTGGTGATCAAGAGTGTTTCCCCATCCTAAAACTTAATGACATTCTCAAGTCCCCTGTGCTCTCCCTGCTGGTAATGGCTTGAATACTTTTTTATGATTCCCAAGCAATGTCTGGATGTCCACATGATAGTGTTGGAGGTCCTTTAATTGTTTATGTCTAGTGATCAAACACTTTGTTTCACAGGCCACATCACCATGTCTAAATATGGACTCTATGATTTCTTTTGACACGATCCTGGGAACCCCTATCAACATACCTCTTAGAATAACTCATTGACCCCATGTGTCCCTGACCTCCATCGTCATGTCTAGATAGTTCATGGTGAAATCTCCAAGTGAGTACATCCATTGGACCCAAAATACCACATTAGTGTCCGTAAAATCCACTATATATAATTCAAAGGTTAATGTATAGTTTCCCAATGTCACATCTAACCCTCTGATCCTCTAAGTACAAGGCATGTTGTACCCATATCTGCTACTACCATCTTGCACCCTTGAAATTCCTTTATAGGAATGTGTCTCCTAGTAAAAATCACTACATCAATGAAGTTGTGGGTAGCCCCACCATCGATGAGTCTTGTAACTCTATGATCCTACAAAATGCCTTTGATTCTGAAGGTATAATACATGGGGACTTCTAAAAGTGTGGAAATGGTCACTCCCTTGAGACCCTCCTCTAGTTTCTTCTCCTATGTAATCTTATGGTATGGTACCTCCACCAACTCTGATCCAGATTCTATGAGCAGAATGAAATGAATACAGATTATTAAAATATGTTTAACACAAGATAATAGAGATACAGTAAAATTGGTTTTTTATTCAATAAGGAAATAAGCTGAAACTGTAAAATGCAGCAGAAAACAAGCTTGCTGGAATGGTGGAGCCTTATCTCTAAGAAGAGATGTGACGGTTGTGCTCATTCGCAAGAACATGATTACAATGAGGATTTGAAGTCATTTTTAAAATAAACAGGAATTTAAAAACCCCTAGACATCCAAAAACCTAACCCTAGGAGATGAAGTGCCAAAAGTTATGTGTGCCCCGTTTGGGTAAGTTAGTACATCAACTTCTCGGGGTGGTAACTTTTGCATGCGATCTTCATTTTAGGCGCATGATAGCCCATTGGAAAGGTATCATCAAGGAGATTCATTTTGAGTGCTCAAACAAAGACTTTATCCATCATTGAGAAGCTCTATCCCAAAAAAACATTCATTTAGGCACTCAAAATGGCCCCAGAAGTTTAAAACTGTTAAAAATATTAAATTGCCAAAATTGCCAGAAAATTGTTTTGAGCGAGTTGGAAAAGGTGGGTGGCCACCGATATCCACCTAGATCAAACCTCCCTCCTTAGGAAGAAATGGTATCCATTTCATTTATTTCCCCCATCAAATGAGGAAATTTCTGTTGAATTTGGCCCTGGGTGAGCCACTTTCCTTGGTGCAGGAGTTGCCCTGCTTTGACGACTCGATAAAGTTGGATCCTTTGTTTTAGAGTGCCCTTGATCTATGTGTCCACAATAGTATCACTAGATTCTTTCTGCATGCATTTAGGATTGATTTTTGTTGGTGTCAACTGCTATACTAGCTTTGAGGTGTCCAATAATGGTGGGAAATATGGCCGAAGGAGAGCCACGTTGAAGACTAGGTGCAAGCCAAGGAAAGGGGGGATGTTGAGCTCAAAACAATTGTCACCCACAACCTTGGTGATGGTGTACGGCCCATAATGGAGTGGGAGAAGATTTTGATGGGGCCCTATAAGGAGTTCTTTCTACAAGTACAACCAAACTTTGTCTCCCACCTAAAACTTTTGTGGCACCCAATGTTGATCATGGCGTTGCTTGTACTTGGCAGTAGATTTTTGTAGAATATATTGAACCTATTGGTGGATGTGTTGGATCTTCTCAATGAACCGGGTGGATTTGTCAGCTTTTGGTGGAGCAAGGGATGAGTCAGTCAAGGTGGTCAGTAGGGGTAGTGCAATATCCATGGGGCCCAATGGTTGAAATCCCAACCCCACCTGAAAGGGGCCATGGTCAGTTGAGATATGTAAGGCTCAGTTGTATCTATGTTGGACATAGGGAAGAATCTCATCCCATGTGCGGGGGTGTTATCAATCCTCCCTCCTTAGGAAGAAATGGTGTCCATTGCGTTGAGTTCCCCCATCAAATGAGGAAATTTATGTTGAATTTGGCCCTAGCTGAGCCACTTGCCTTGGTGCAGGAGTTGCCCTGCTTTGACGACTCGATAAAGTTGGTTCCTTTTTTGTCGAGTGCCCATGATCTGTGTGTCCACAATATTACAACTAGATTCTTGTTGCATTCATTCAGTATTGAGCTTTGTTGGTGTCAACTACTTAGTTATCTCTAAGGTGTCCAATAATGGTGGGAAATATGGTCGAAGGAGAGTCATGTTGAAGACTAGGTGCAGGCTAAAGAAAGGGGGAATGTTGAGCTCAAAATAATTGTCACCCACAACCTTGGTGATGGTGTATGACCCATAACAGAGTGGGAGAATCTTTCGATGGGGCCCTGTAACGAGTTCTTTCTGCAGGTGCAACCAAACATTGTCTCCCACCTTAAACTTTTGTGGCACCTGATGTTGATCATGGCGTTGCTTGTACTTGGCATTAGACTTATGTAGAATATCTTGAACCTGTTGGTGGATGTGTTGGATATTCTCAATGAACTGGGTGGCTTTGTCAGCTTTTGGTGGAGCAAGGGATGAGTCTGTCAAGGTGGTCACCAGGGGTAGTGCAATATCCATGGGGCCCAATGGTTGGAATCCCAACCCCACCTGAAAGGGGCCATGGTTAGTTGATCTATGCAAGGCTCATTTGTAGCCATGTTGGACATAGGGAAGACTCTCATCCCATGTGTGGGGGTGTTATCAATCCTCCCTCCTTAGGAAGCAATGGTCTCCATTGCATTGAATTCCCCCATCAGATGAGGAAATTTCTATTGAATTTGGCCCTAGGTGAGCCACTTGCCCTGGTGCAGGAGCTTCCCTGCTTTGACGACTCGATAAAGTTGCATCCTTTGTTGTCGAGTTCCCTTGATCTATGTGTCCAAAATATGATCACTAGATTCTTGTTTCATGTGTTGTTCCATAGTTTCTACTCAAGTCTAGAGAATATAAAGTCTAGGCATCCGAAAGAGGTTTTATGATATCAAGGAAAGAAAAACAGCTCTTAGTGCTAAAGGAGCTATGGTTTATTTCTGAGTTGTCTCTGCCTAGATTCCAATTGTTCTTGGATGGTGATGTCATGTTCAATGGCTTCCCATGAGCGCTCGATTTCGTCCCGGGTGGTATCATTTTTTAATATGGTGTTAAAAAGATTTAGAGCGATATTGGTCTGATCAACGAGACTGAGTTCGATATTGCGTTGTTTCATAAAAGGTGTAGTCATCAAGGAAAAATGGTTTCTAAGGATTTGATGTCTTTTAGGTTGTTATTTTCTATTTTAGATTATGCAAGAAAAATTCCCTCAATTTTGGATCAATAGTGTAACAAACTCAAAGGTCATTTCCTGTATCTGAGTTAAATTGAAAACCATGCATGAAATGAAAGAAAACATAAAGTTGTAGACAATGTGAGGCACCAACCAAGGGAGAGTCTCACTTTGTAACAAAAGAAGAAAATAGACGAGAAAATATTTAATGAAGCATAAGATATAGAAATCTAATATGATTCACAGGCCTTGTACTAGCTGACAACTGATACAGAGGAAAAACTGTAAAGGATTAGATGACTAAATGAATCAATCACCATAGTGGATGTTGTACTAAATTGCAGCTAAGCATTCATCAAAGATATATAAGAAATGATGTTAAATATGAATTAAAAGAGGGGCACATAACTCAAACTTGACAGAATCTAGAATCTTCGACTTGCATTTGTATTAATCTTGGCCACATGAAAATTTCTTTGTTGCAATCCGCCAAGACTCTAGGGAGTGCGCTTCTCCGATGTTCCTGAAATTTGTAGAATCTATCCATCTCTTCTGGTGGGAGAGCTCGAACCCGCTCCAAGACTTTCGAGTAATATTTCACTCCTCGGAAAATCTCATCATGAGTGGAATCCTCGTGCTCATATCTTTTTAAACCACAATTTTCCATCTGGTTACTCATGACCTTATGGGGATCATGTTTATTAAATTCAATATCTACTAATTTCATTTCCTCCAAGGTCATGGCCTCTGCTTTGGCATGGCTAAAATCTAGTAAAGAATAAGTACCAATGTGTAAAGGAAAGGTAGTCCATACATTTTTCTGAATTCCTTTGAGTTCTTTTCTTATCCCTTCGAGCACAATTTGCCTAGCGATTTCTCGACACACTAGCTTGTCAGGTAGGAATATCGGTAAGGCATATGGGGGCACAGAGCAACCAAAAACCCTAATATACTAAAACTCTATGTCTATATACCAGTCTTCTATGCTGCTTAGGTTGGCCACAACCTTATCTGAAATCTTGGGGGGTGGATGGCCAAAGACAGCAACATGCATTGGCACTGTTTCCCATTTGAAAATCTTGTAGACGAAGTCTTTAGCTTTATCTTCCCAAATCTTTGAGTGGTACACATGAATGGGCTTTGTTTTGTTTGGAGTCTAGCTCCAGCTCATTAATGGGAAAGGTGTCATGAAGAAAATTGCATCCATAATGTAGGCACACATAAAAAATGAAACTTCTTTCCCACTCCCCTTTAATGTTTGATACTCTTTAACCTGGTCAGCCAGACTATCTGACAATAATTTAGCCCAGTTAAAGGAGTACCCTTCCGCCACTATGTCGATAAGTGGTACCCATGGGAGTAAAAAATGCATCGTATTCTCTCTTCCATAAAGTATTCATACCATCATCGCTACATACATAAACTGTGGTTGTAATGATGAGATCAAGTATATACCATGCATATCTGCTTTGAATTTTTCTAGGCATGAGTACCAATCTTTAATCAGGTCAGATAAGATTTTCTCGAAATGCTCGCATTCTTTATACTTAAAACCCTCTAAGAATTCGACATTATAAGTAAAATTGGGTGTAGGAGACAGCTTATACATCGTATTCAAATTCCCTGGCCTAAAAGTCCCAACAACTACCTTATGCACGTTGAATATCGTCACGGTCGGGACATCTACATGGCCTAGTGCCCATTTAATCATGTCACAATAAGGAAAAATCCGCGACCTAGTTGCTACCTTTTGCATCTCCGACTGGGCAACCACCTTTTAGTTTATGTACAAGTCGTCCTTCTCATTGTCGCTCGAGTCATCTGGATAGTTTATCAGCTCGTATTGCAGGGTATTGAAAACTTGCGTCCATGTTTTGACTATGTCGATGTTTCTGGGAGAGGTATTAGAAATAATATCTGAGTTATGGCCTGAACTTTCACTAGTTGTTTTGTGTGCCTTCCATGGAGCCATGGTGTAAAATATCGAGATTGTATTTCCTGTTACAAAGGATGAACACATGGACAATAGTTACCTTTCTTAAACTGGCTTTGTGGAAATTTAGAAAGAAATTCAAATAATTACGATAAATTATTTTCTCTTAGAGTACTTTAGTCTGTGCGGGTACTTGCTGACACAGTATTAAAAACCTCTAATCAAAAGATTTTGAAATAAAACAAGATCTTACTTTCCATCATTTTGTGAATCTGTATATAAATGCCATAAATGTTTGATACTTTGTGCCTTGGGATTCTTGTAGAAACATTTAATTTTCCGCTCGTAAGATTAGAAGGTCAAAAGGCTTCAAGATATTAATTAACCTAGCTTAACTTTTAAAATGACTCTAATTATCTCTTAACCCCCTTTCGACGTTCATGGTTTCGGACGATTTTCTTCTTAGTTTTCGGGCCAATGAACCTTAGAACTACGATATTTCATTTTGGTCAATCAACTTTGATTGGATTTGAAACTTTTATTAATCGTGATTTATTCACCAAAACCGCGACCTCGAGTATTAGGGTTACAAAGGTGTTGCTCTTAAGTTAAAATCGTCGAGTCACAAAGTCACGACAAAGATTAACTAGCGTTGACTATCATTAATTAGTTAATTAACCAAGTTTAGCATGAGTCTCTTTTCGCGGCTTCGCAGCTCAGGCATTAGAGTTTCGTTCAAATCATGATTCTCAAATCACGAAAGCGCGATGTGTTAAAATGGTGATAATCATAGTTTAAAGCTTGAAAACCCAGATTAAAAATTAACCGAACCTTGCGATTTCACATATTAGGATGTTGAGAGCTTCGATATATATAACCATTTGACTAGAGAAATCCCAAGATCCGAGACTTGGAAATTAGGGTCTATCTCTTTTGTTACCTGAAAGGGCGAGTAGCTCTGACCTTTTTTGGTAACTAGAGCATAAAAAGTGTGCTCCAATAGCATGCATTTAGGATTGAGCTCTGTTGGTTTCAACTGCTCTGTTATCTCTGAGGTTTCCAATAATGGTGGGAAATATGGTTGAAGGAGAGCCACGTTGAAGACTGGGTGCAAGCCAAGGAAAGGGGGAATGTTGAACTCAAAAGCATTGTCACCCACAACCTTAGTGATGGTGTACGGCCCATAAAGGAGTGGGAGAATCTTTTGATGGGGCCTGGTAAGGAGTACTTTCTGCAAGTGCAACCAAATTTGTCTCCCACCTGAAACTTTTGTGGCACCCGATGTTGATCATGGAGTTGCTTGTACTTGGCATTAGATTTTTATAGAATATCTTGAACCTGTTGGTGGATGTGTTGGATCTGCTCAATGAACTGGGTGGCTTTGTCATCTTCTGGTGGAGCAAGGGATGATTCGGTTGAGGTGGTCACTAGGGGTAGTGAAATATCCATGGGGCTCAATGGTTGGAATCCCAAACCTACCAGAAAGGGGCCATGGTCAGCTGAGCTATGCAAGGCTTAGTTGTAGCTATGTTCTACAAAGGGAAGACTCTCATCCCATCTGTGGGGTTTTTTTGAATTGTACATGTGTAGGATATGTATGATCATCCGATTGATGAGATCAGTTTGGCCATCTTTCTGGGGGTGGAAGGCAGTGGATTTGGTGAGCTTAGTATCCAGCAGTGACCAGAGGCTCGACTAGAATGTGTTGAGGAACCGAATGTCATGGTGTAAGATAATGGTTTGTGGGATCCAAAAATGCACCCATACTCATTCAAAGAATATCTTAGTCGTGGCTTCAGTTGTGATGTTCTTCTTGTAGGCGGCTAGAATCTCCATCTTGGAAAAGCGATCAACAACCACAGAAACATAGTCATTTCCCCTCTTGGTGGATGGGAGGCCCGACATGTAGTCCATTGAGATGGATTCCCATATCCTATTAGGAGTAGGAATAGGGGTGTACAGACCATGTTTCTTAGTGTTCGATTTGGAAATAGCATAGACGGTGTAGGACCTCATATACTTGCCGACATCCTATCGAAGTTTCGGCCAGTAGAATTGTTTCTGCAGGATTTCCATTATCTTTTTGACGCCAAAATGTCTTGCCACCCGATTGTAGTGAGCTAACCAAATCAACTTCATGTTCTCGCTTGATGGAACACAAAGATAGCCCAAATGGCACAACAACCCGTATTTAAGATGCAAATTCGTGACCACTAAGTTGGCACCCAACATTTGGTAGCTGGTGGAGAAGTTAGGAAATATCTCGTAGAGTTGGGGCCATCCAGAGGTCTCGTGGACACAAGATTATAGCACCATGGTGAGTGTTGCGACTGGAGGTTGGTTGAGGCAATCAGGAACTTGGTTGGTACTTCTTGTTTTATACTTGATGTTGAGGTGGAACTGTTGTAAGTATGTGGACCACTTCTAATGGCGGTCATTATGAAATTTTCCTTGGATCTGCATGAACTATAGTGGCTTATGATCAATGTGGATGATTATCTCCTTCCCAAGAATGTAATGTCTCCACTGATGATAGGCTTACACAAATGGAGTACATTTATTTGTCGTAAGAAGGGTACTTATGGAAAACATCTGATAGTGTCTCACTATGATATGCCATGGGGTGGTCATGTTGAGTGAGAACAGCGCTGACAGCATAGTTTGAAGCATCTTTCTCAATATCAAAGGGATGTTGCAGGTTATTTAATGAAAGTACTTGGGATGAGAAAAAAATCTTCTTTAAGTCATCAAAGTATTGTTTTTGGGAAATTCCCCACACAAAGTTTTCCATACCACCACCCCTGGTTACTTAGCTGACTACCCATGCGATATGAGATAATCCCAACAAGAACCTGCGATAGAAATTGTCGAGGCCCAAGAAGCTCTGAAGTTCAGTGAGTGTGGTTGGGGCTGGCTAGTCATTAGTGACCTAGATCTTGGTTGGATCCACATGCACACCATGTTGATCAACTATCTAGCATAATTAATGGACCCTATCCATGCCGAAAGAACATTTTTCCAAGTTTTCATATAGTTTGTGTTGTCGCAGGGTGTGCAGAACCTGTTGAATATGCTGCCAGTGTTCTACCCAAGTCTTGTTGTAGATGAGGATGTCATCCAAATACACCACTACAAAATTATTGGTGAAAGGTCATAGGATATCATCCATCATCCTCATAAACGTTGTTGGAGAATTTGTCAAACCAAAGGGCATGACCAGCCATTCAAAAAGACCTTCTTTTGACTTGAAGGAGGTCTTCCATACATCTATTTGTTCTATTGGGACCTAGTGGTAGGCAAACTTTAGATCAATCTTACTAAATTATTTGTTCCCTGTGAGCTGATCAAGGAGGTCGTCGCTTCGGAGAATTGGGTACCAGTTTTGTACTCTGATTTTATTCAAGGCATGCTAATCAATGAAGAGTCGCCAGGTCCCATCTTTCTTCTGCACCAGAATGATTGGGCTCCCACAAGGTAATGAGTTGGGATGTATGTGCCCCTTGTGGAGAAGTTCTTGGATCTACCTCTTGATCTCCTCGTTTTCTAATAGAGAGCAGTGGTAGACTATTCCATTGGGTAGCAGTGCACCTAGGGTCAGATCAATGGGATTCGTGACCTAGCAGTTCAGAGGTACCTCGGTGGGAGAGGAAAATATATATGAGTATTCTTCCATGACCTTATCCACTTTCTTCTATTATTTGGAGAGATCGGCCACAGAGTCCCTAAATGTGGTTGCGATCTTTTGCTCACTCTGAGAGAGAATCACTAAGAAGAAAACTTTCCTGGTCTGAGAGATGACCTTCCTGCATTTCTTGGCAGAGATCAAGGAAATAACACTAGGAGGGACTTCCTCAGGTATCCTGTACAATTTATTGTTCAAAGTAATAATAACACTATGAAGCCTAGACTCATATATAGCATGACATTTCCATAAATAAGGTTGGACAAAAAGAACATTACAAACTTCGAGAGGAGAAACATCACACAATACCTCGTCTTTGAAGGGCTTGATGTCGTACGATAGTCGGCACTGTTAGTTGACGCAAATATCACTTGGCAGAGCCATCCAATGGTGTAGAGTTGTGGGTGAGGTGTTGTCAGTAGGGCTACTTGATGACATCTGCTAAGATGAGGCTCTTCTGGCTATTGCTATCAACAATGAAGTGCAGCGGGGTGCCTTTTACCCACATCTATGAATGGAAGAGTCTCTCTCCTTCTTTTGGCTCGTCTAGTTCACCCGTCTGGAGCTTGGTGGTAGAAACAGTGGCACTGGGTTCCATGTCAATGATCTCTCTTCACCTTTCTGGTTCTGAATTAGAATCAGAACCCACATCTGATTCAAAAGCTTTGACTTCGGCCACCAGTGACTACTTTGAGTGGAAATCAATAGTGTTATGCCAAGGGCTTTTATGGAAGTCGCACCACTTCCCGGTATCCTTATTTTTCATTCCGGTGTCCTTCTTTTCTTGCGTCTTGGACTAGTTTTATTAATACTTTCCATATTTTCTATGTCCTTTGTTCTATGGGTTTGGACTACCCCTTCCTAGAGTTTTCTATGAGGAGTTCCCAGGCCCAAATTGTTATGTCTTTTGTTTGAGCTTCTTCTCGATTTTGACGTCATATCGGTAGGTCTCACCCAAGGATGAGATGTACAAAAATTCCATTTCAATCTGAATGTATCTATGTATAGCACTGCGATATTTGAACACCATATGTCGCTCTGAATCTTTGATACTTAGCTTGGTGCGCAAGGTATGGAAGATATTTGTGAACTCTAACATTGTTTTGTCTCTTTCTTGTCGCGGTGTGGTACATTTTCTATACAAGTCTTCATAACTTTCGATAGGGTGGACGCAACTGTAAATAATGAGGGTTCCTCTATTTCCTTTTTCTCACATAACGTTTCCCACCAATCTTTGACATGAGAATCAACTTTGAGGAGTGCAAAAGTAATATTTTCTCTATTCGAAAATTTATGGATAGAAAAATACCCTTCTAGTAGATTCAACCACTTGTCTAAAGCGTTTGTGTCTATATGACCTTCAAATATAGGAATATCGAAGTTGATTTGTACCTTGAAGGGGGCAGCGCCTCTGCTTGAGGAAGATGTGTCGCATGTTGGTAGTCGACGAAGGATTTGCACGAAACTATCCATCATCTCATTCCTTTGTTGCGTGAGGGATTCCTAAAGAAACATTTTGAAAGGATATCTTGTCCCATCATATTTATTTTCTCCTTCCATGAGAGGTTTCTTGGCCGTGCGATATTTTTGTTCCTCAAGAGAAACAAGCTCGAGACCCAATTCTTTGTACCCTGATATCATCAGGGACATGCGCTAAGACAACAAGGAGAAAACCATTATGATACCACTGATATCGATTTTATGAGAAGAATGAAATGAATAAAGATTATGAAAATATTCTTAACACATAATAACAGAGATACAGTAAGACTAGTTTTCTATTAAATAAGTAAATAAGTTGAAACTGTAAAATGCAACGTAAAACAAGTTTGTTGGAATGGTAGCGTCTTATCTCTAAGAAGATATGTGACGGATTCTCATTCACAAGAAGATGATTACAATGAGGCTCTGAAGGCATTTTTACAATAAACAAGAATTTCAAAAACCCTAGACATCCAAAAACATAACCCTAAGAGATGAAGCGCCAATAGTCATGTGGGCCCCATTTGGGTAAGTTAGTACATCAACTTCTCGGGGTCATAAATTTTGCATACAATCCTCGTTTTAGGTACACGATAGCCCATTCAAAAGGTATTTTTTGGGGGCTCAATCAGAGCCTTAGGTTGTCATTTAAAAGATCGATCCCGAAAAACCTTCATTTAGGCCCTCAAAATGGCCCCGAAAGTTAAAAACTGCTAAAAACAGTAAATTGCCAAAATTTCCAGAAAATGGTTTTGAGTGAGTTGGAAAAGGTGGGTGGCCACCAATATCCACCTAGATCAAACTCACTACTCTGTGCGTGATTTGTCTCATCCTCTCCATCATCCTCCTCATCTGAAAGAACCTCAATGCAATGTACTTTCCCCTTTCCTATGCAGCGATGACGGCTCCCAAGGTTCCTTGTAGCTAAATCAAACATTCTTCCTCCTCATCCACCATGTCCTTCCATTCCCATGGATTTTGGAAAGGATTCATATCCTTACCCTTCTATGGAATGAAGGTTCTCACTGGTACCTTCTTGGGGACTGTATCCTCCATCATCTCGGTCCTCATGATGGTGTCCTATAGTGTGGTTGGACTGAATTCCTTCACCCATCCTCTCAAGGGCTTGGCTAAACCCTCGATGAATAGAATCACCAACCTCATCTCACATATTCTGTCACCATGAATTCCTTCTTCTGGAACTCCATGATGTATGCCTCCGGTGTGTTTGTGTGTCTTAACTACACCAACTCTCTGAAGTGGATCTCGAGATACTTCTTGTTGAATTTTTCCATCAACCTCTGGATGAAGTATACATAGGATGTGATATTGGAATTCCCTAATATCACTATCCCATGGTACCACCGCTCATGATATTCTCCCTCCAAGTGTATGGTGGAAAATTTAATTTCATATGCCTCTGTCATCAGGTTAAGTTCGAAGTAAGTGTCCAAATTTTGTACCCAATATCTAGCTATGCTCCTAGTAGATATGTCAAAATATGGGATACAACTTCCCCACCTTTCTTAGAATATCATAGTTTTGTTGGTTATGTGTTTCTATATTCCATTCCCTAGGCTTGTTCATGTACTTGATGTTGTAGTAGTCCTTGTATGACATGTATTCTTGGATATCTCCCCCTAACGTCTGGTACTCGCTCAAGTGGGTGGTAAAATCATCATCCTAGACTTATTTTCCCTATGCTCATATGCATTGTTCCTCAAGGAATTGTGGTAATAATGGCCTATGTGTCCTACTACTCCATTTTTGTGAGATTCTATGTAATGGAACATGGGTATTGCTACCATCTACATGAACACTACCTCCATGGAATCCACTAGGTCTGGAATGTCCTGCATCAACATGGTTCCCTCATTTTCCCACTAGCTATGTGATCACCTCAAGGGTTTGTTGTTGGTACCTAGCCATCTCTTCTTGTCTCTGGATTTAATAATTTTTTCCCTTTTCCAAGTCACTCAGTATCCTGAGCATACTCTCCTCTAAAGGGTCTCGAATGTCTCCCATACCTTCTTCTTCCTATAATGACTTTGATACTAGGAAGGGTTGTCCTCCACACCCTCTAGTTATTTTTTAAATGATAGGTCCCTTGACTTTAGGCACCATCAAAACCTCATGTAATAAAAGTTTGGAAATATCACTAGCTATAATACCATTGTAATATGCCCAAGTGCATTAGGATGGGATATTATGATATGTTGTGCAATTATGTTGTTTTTGGTTGTGTGATTTTTTCAAATTGTTTTCATTACATATGTTTCCATGTTATAATTTTTTTGACGTATTTCTATAAACAGTTTTTAGACATTCTACAAATAGACTTTCATCAAACACATTGCATACAACCAAGCACACATGATATAAAAGAGACAACATGGGCATTTTTATTATGAATAAAACCTCAAACACAACAATAAAAAGTCTCTAATGGTTTTTATGGAAGCTGCAATACATCAATAAAAACACAACAATATGCAAGAAAAAACTTGGAATAACACCACAACATCCTCAATAGGTGATGCTTCCTCATCCAAAGTGAATAAAGGTTGATTCCTAGCCTCAAACCTCTCCAATAATGATATCGTCCGGCTCCAAGAGCCTCTCAAGGACCCTCACTACCTCCTCAATCCAAAATTGATCTTCCAAGTGGAGATCAAACCCTCCAAATGCCAAGAAAGTGGCCTCACTGACCTCTCCAATGCCTACATGTCTCCACTAACCTCATGGATCTTCAAAGAGAGTGGATTGTCGCCCAAGAAATCCTCAAATGGCCTCCTCCAAAGCCTCATGACCTCCTCTAGAACCTCATGGCCTCCCTCAAACCTCACAGCCATGTAGAAATGAGGTCGCCATCTTAAGGAAGCTCCACAAACCCTATAGGCAAGTCACTACAACTCCATGCTAAAGTGGAACCACAAATATGATGCTCAAATGAAGATCTTAGATGGATCATCCTTCTTGTCAAGCTAGAGTGGATATTGCACCACTGAAACCAAACCACCATGGAAGGGTTTTTCCAAAACCCCAATGAAAACATTGGCTCATAAGAGCACTCTAAACAAGAGATCAATCCAAAACATAATGAGGAAAGTGGAGCACTACGCTTATTTTTATAACTATTTGACGCCTCCCTCTAAATATTTCATCTTTAACTTAATCAACACTACCCTTACTCCCCTTTTAATTTTCACTTAAATATTAAAATTCACTTTTACTAATGTTTAAGTAATTATTAATCTAAAAGTTACTTTATTACCCTTTTATTAAATGTCACTTTAGAAATATAATATATCCTAGCTAAGTGACATGAAATAAACCTCTTGACTCCCTTTTTCTTCACTAAATATAGCCTACGGGAGTCATATAGGCTACTAAGTCATCCTCCAATTATGATCAAGTGGAAGGGGAAATTACACCCAGCCTAAGAATCCTCTACATCATGTGTGTTTAACTATGGATTTTTCCCCACAATCAAGACCACTTAGCTTGCTACCCACTTTTCAAAACCTTAAAAAGTATTGCACCTTATGAAATATTCAATTAGAGTCCCTTCATTATTTTATTTTGTTATCAAGGGGTTGCTACAATCCAACATATGGTTATATTTTTTGAATTGGTTTTGTAGAGTAACACATTAATATATGACCCATATCCATGAGTATTTTCCAAAACTAACCAATTTCCCATGATTTTGAATATTCCACTTAACACTCATTGCATTAGGTGATCACACAGAGGTTAATAACTCAGATTGAAACTAGTGAAAGGAATCGCATAGCATCAAACATCACCTTCTAATCTGAAAAGATATTTTAAAGACTATGGTTGAGTTTTAAAGCATGAGTTCATTAACCATTTAGGAAATTGATGAAATAGGAAGAATCAAATATTTAACATAGTAGCCATAAGAAGATATACAGATCGAGAATTAAGCATAAGAATCAGCAAACCATAACAACAAAAGTTGTTAACGGAGTTCGGCAATATCGCCTATGTCTCTGGGCCTTTGTCTCAGTGGGTGAGGCTTTCTTATTTCTCTTAAAAGCTTCAAAAGTACATCCTAACAATGTCAAATGGATTAGAAACTGATATGGCTATGTTCTTCTATATCTCAATAATCCAACACAATTGACAACACTGAAAAAGGATGAGTGTAGCTCTCGAAATTGGCCCGCAAAGTTCCTCTCCTCAATGGCTTCTCTGCATAAAAATGTCTTTGGCTTCACAATTCTACAAAATTTCTCATTTTCTAAACCTCTTCTTTAGGCTTCCAAGAACCTCTACTTTATATAGGATTGAATTTGGAAACAAACTCCCAACTTCCCCCCAAGATCTGGCCTCATAAAGAGCTCTGGATCCTCCAATAATGGCCAAAATCTCTCAAAAGTGGCTAAAAATCAATAAAAATCTTAACATAAGGTTTAAAAACCCACTTTTTGGCTAAAATAGGGTGCAGCCCCTGATCCTTGAGCTCCTGGTAACATGCACGCCCTCCATGTGGCCAAGCGTTATGCGTTGGCCCCTTAACTGTTGGCTCTTGGTCATGTGGCTTGGCCCATGTGGCCACGGACTATACCTCCATGAGATCGTAAGGGTTGTTAGGCCCCTAGTTTCTAGCATTGGTCACGCGCCTTGGTCAGTTGGCTAGACCGGTCGATCGGGCGCTAACCCCATTATGAGTGCACCGTAGTTTGCAGCCACGGGTCACATGGTAAGGTGAAAGACCATGGAATAATTCGTTGCAATGGTCACCAAGGTTTAAACAAGTGTCGTCCCATGGTAAGGTTCTATGCATGTGTGTCAGGGCCTTTACTCTACCCATCATACAACAAAGGTAAGTTCAAATAATTAAATCAGGCCATTGTAAATAAGCTCCATCGTGGGCGGGCTGGTAGCCCGACCCTACCAAAATGCTCTTCCTGGACTGAAGGTCATGGGTTCGACTCTCATGGAGTCCATACAATTTTTCCATAAAAACCAATTGAGGGGTGCCACATGGCATCCCACGACTGGGCCACGTGGCACCAAAACACTCGCCCACATGAGGACACGTGTCAAAAAACATTCTCCCAAATTTTTGTCAGTGTGTCTACCCTATCAACATGCCAACTCACTACCACGTCATTGTACGGTCGTACGAATTGTACATTCATCTGCCACGTTAGCGCTATACAAACTGTAAAGTCGGAAAAAAATTGTCTGTTTGGAAAAATGAAAAGAACGTGATATATTTTTCATACAGTGTATGTTTGATCCTGTTCAAGTTGTGTTTAGTTCGTGACAATGAGGCCTACGCACACGTCCATTTTGAAGTGATTCTGAGAACTTTTATTTTTGGGCCTTCCTGGACCCATTTTGGTTCCTGGATCCATTTTTGGATCAATCCTCCCCACTAAGACCTTTTGGTCCTCCAAAAGGTTACAAAATTGACCTTACTGATTACATACTCATAAGGATAAAACAAAACACTATGTTGTACAAAATGATGTTATAAAAGGTCATCATTACAACATGTTTGATTACATTAATGGAAGCAAAATAGAATGAATATGTGACATCCACTTATGGAAAAACCAAGTGAATGGTTTATTTCCTTCATATTTTTCCTCTTGCTTCGTTGGTATTACCTCTTTCTTTGTGATTACATGTGGAATATTTTTTTCCTTCTTTGGATGAAGCTCTGGATTAAGCTTCCAACATTTATCCTTTTGATGTCCACCCTTGTTGCAATAAGTGCAGTGGTTTTTTGACATCCAAATTTGTTTTCCCTTCTCTTTCTTCCATTGTGGAGTTGAGTATTTATGTCGTATCTCCTTCCTGGTCAACATAAATTTCATGTACAAAGATTGTCTCTTCCAACACTTGGCCACACAATGCTTGGGTGAATGACAAAATGTACAAGGATACATATTCCACAAGTTTTGTATTACATGATTATTCTTTTTATAATCAAAAAAAGATTTGGAACAACCTTGACCATTATAGATTTATTACTTATCTTCAATTTTCTTTGGAGATGACTTGCCTTCACTATCACCATCATGGAGTGATACACCATCACCTTTCATGAATTTTTCCCGCAATGACTTAAGCTGTTCATTTGAAGCATCACTTGCTTCCAATGTTTTGGAGCATTCTCCAATCTCCTCTTCACCATATCCCAATCCTAAATAATGAGGTATTTCCACAACCTCTATGGGATTAACGATACCTTGAACCTTATTTCCAAGGCCCTTTCCTTCATAACCCATCTTGGTTAGCAATTTCAAACCTATACCTCTTGTATGTTTTTCAAATTCACCAAAAGAACCATCTTGATGGGAACAATCCGAAATTGATGAATGACTTCCACTGCATAACTCAGAGATGATTTTTGAATCGGGTGTAGAAGGAAATTCCTTCAATTCTTCTTCACTTTTGTCATTCTTTGAATATTTCCCTTGAACCAGTCTCTTCCGTTCCAAGCAATATTCATACAACACTTTCACCATCTCTGCCATGGCAAAGAGAGTATATCGAAAATCCTTCTCATCTTGAGAAAGTCCCTCTTTAGATGCCATTTTCTCACTTTGAGATGTCCACTTTCTTGATCCAATCTTAGGATTCTCTTCAACAAGCACACCTTCACCACTGTTCATATTTTCCCTAGTAATCATGCAAACTCAGAAACCAACCATCAACTTGCTCTGATACCACTTGATCCGAAAATATCTTTTAAATACTATGGTTGAGTTTTTAAAGCATGAGTTCATTAACCATTTAGGAAATTAATAAAAGAGAAAGAATCAAATATTTAACATAGAAGCCATAAGAAGATATACAAATCTGGAAACAATCATAAGAATTAGTAAACCATAACAACAAAAGTTGTTAACGGAGTTCGGCAATATCGCCTACGTCTTCGGGCCTTTGTCTCAGTGGGTGAGGCTTTCTTATTTCTCTTCAGAGATTCAAAATTAAATCCTAATAGTGTAAAATGGATTAAAAATTGATATGGTTGTGTTCTTCTAGATCTCAAGAATCCAACACAACTGACGGCACTGAAAAAGGATGAGCGTAGCTCTCGGAATTGGCCCACAAATTTCCTCTCCTCAATGGCTTCCCTGCATTAAAATGTCTTTGGCTTCACAATTGTACATCATTTCTCATGTTCTAAACCTCTTCTTAAGGCTGCCAAGAACCTCTGGTTTATATAGGCTTAAATTTTTCAACAAACTCCCAACTTCCCCCCCAAGATTTGGCCTCAAAAAGAGTTCCATATCCTCCAATAATTGCCAAAATCTCTCAAAACTGGCTAAAAAACAATAAAATCCTTAACATAAAATTTAAAAACCCACTTTTGGGCTAAAATTTGGTGCAGCTCCTGATCCTCAGGCTGTTGGTCACATGCACGCCCTCCATGTGGCAAAGCATTATGCATTGGCCCCTTTAACTGTTGGCCCCTGGTCATGTGGCTTGGCCCATGTGGCCATGAACTATAACTCCACGCGCTTGTAAGGGTTGTTAGGCCCTTGGTTTCTTCCACTGGTCAAGCACCTTGGGCGGCAGGCTAGCCCGGCTGACTAGGTGCTAACCCCATTACGCACACACCATAGTTTGCAGCCATGGGTCACATGGTAAGGTGAAAGACCACGGACTAATTAGTTTCAATGGTCGTTGAGGTTTAAATAGGTCTGGTCCCACGGTAAGTGTTATCACTCCAAGAAACTCTCCTAGGCTATAAGTCAGAGATGCCTTGTATCTTAATCTTTTTGGAAACTATTTTCTCAATAATAGGTGTGGGTTTTGGATCAAGATGAATATCTTAAACTCTGGATTATATTCTCAAGACAGTCTTAACTATAATCATGCAACACAAGGCCTTCAAGAGCTATTGTTAGATAGGTTTGTATAACAAATGGATAAGAAAACTAATCAATTAACCAGAACATACATAAAACCATATATATGATGGGTCAACAAACTAGCCAAGGATGCTTGTGATTCTTGCTTAACAATCAAAAGTAAGATGAGAGTTACCATAGGATCATTAAACAGAGACAAAAGAACTAATTCCACTCCTAAGCATAGACAAAGATGAATGAAGGTCTGATAGTAACAAATGAAAGAAGCTTGTAGGCTCATATATTAAAGAAAGTGTCTTTCATACAAAACAGTAGCATATAGAACTCAAAATTGAACACCTTTGTTCATCTTTTGTCTTCAACTTTATAGCTTTACAATATAGTTTTCAGATCCTAAATTAATGGATCTAATTTTCTAAATACAGAAAGTAAACAATATTTACAAAAAATAGGAAGAGACCCTCAAGATGAGGTCAATCCATATCTAATGATCTTCAAGAGTGATAGAGTGTTGATGAAGTGAAGCCTAGCCTTCCAAGGCTATTTGATTTGGTCCTCCAAGGATAAAATATGAATTTGCTGAAGTGTGCAAAAATCCTAATTTTCTCTCTTTGAAAAAGATATCGAATATGATTGAAACACCTCTTCTTTTCCTTATCCCTCAAAAATAGCCATTGGATTTGACTTGATAATTCAACAAATGTCCATTCAAATAGGTTTCATACCATTCAAACTCAAAAAATCTCGATCTGGGCAAAAACTCAGTGATTCTGGCAGTTACAGGCTTTCGGTGGTTAAGAGGGGCAAAATTTAGGCCTCTTAACCACCGAAAGCACTGCTTTCGGTGGTTAAGAAGGGAAAAATTTAGGCCTCTTAACCATCGAAAGTTGTAACTTTTAAAAACGGATCTGTGGTGAATTAATTTGCGGGGGAATTGAAATGACTCGGATTTTTCTTTGAATTGGATGACAAATGGCTCAATAACCAGCAATTGAACTCGAATTCCACTTGGAAACCTTGACAAATCACAGGATTATGGCTGTTGAGTATGAGTTTGCATGAGGAAATCATGGGATCATGACAATAGCAATGGCTCTCGGATTCAATATTGAATTTTTAATGAAATTGAAACAAAAATCAATTGAAGTCATAATGATTCTGTATCCTCGTGACTAGAGATAATGAAGGACCATGTGACAAATCAATTCTGTTATCTGAAAATCATGCATGGAATTCTGGATTTCTGTCGAGCCTTAATTCTGAAATGACAATTGGTAGTTAAAAGGAGAACAAGGCATAAATCTTCAAATAAGATGCCATAAGAACTTCATACCTTACCATCTAGATAAACTTTCAGCGGTTATAACTTAATGATTACGCCCATTTGACATCTGGCTTGTGCAAAAGCATGGGCTTTTTCCTTTTGCGCATAGAAACGTTTTCGGTGGTTAACAGGCCCTTTATTTTCGCCTCTTAACCACCAAAAACTAAGACTTTCGGTGGTTAATGAGCATTTTTTAATCCCCTCTTAACCACCAAAACCTGAGATTTAAAGATTTGATTGCCAAGACCAAAATTGATTCTTTTTCCAAGTTTGTATCCAAATAGCAGACCTTCTAACACACCTAAAAAAATTTGGAAATGAATTTTTGGACCTGTTCCTATCACCTAAAAATTGGTAAAATGACATTGCTATTTTAGGAGATAACATCTGGCTCCTACTCGGGGATGGAATCCTCCCAGTGAAGTTCCAAGAACAAGTAGTTACAGTCGCCTTATCAGTTGGGATATGGAGTCATGTGGCATGTGCAATCAGTAGCTTGCTCTGCTTATTCAACCAAAATCTGAAAACAATATTTGCATAGCTTTGAAATTGCAGTTCCATTGGGCATAGAGTCATCTGGTTGTCTTTGGCATTGGGCATGGAGTCATCTAACCTATGCAACTGTTCTTCAGCAAACCTGTAGCCTACAAACTTGTATCCTTCCTGTAGACTGCTTATTTATTCAACAACCAATAACTGAAAGAATCTACTTGCTCAGATGAAGAGCTTATTCTCCTATATACTCCTACTCTAACTGTTGCAAATACATGTTTCAGGTATATACAAATTTCCAGAAAAATAACTCAAGTAGCAAATTGCTTGACCCATCTTTATGTATACAACAAGGAACATGGAAGGAGAACAAAAGATACCACAAGAGAACTGCAACCGGCTCATGTTCACTACTGCAAACCATGATGCCAAACTTTGTAATATATGACATTACTGAAAACCGCGAGTCCATCCATATAGCAATTGGATCATAAAATTTATGTATGACAATACCTTGCTATTTAAAGTAAAAAATCTACTTTCCTGTATTAGTTCCATGATATTCCTAATCTGATCTAGGACTATTTCCATATGCAATCTCCTCTTTATCATCTGGAATCTCAAAAGACATAACCTTTGAATCTTTCAGAAAAGTATCATATTCAACCATAGATTTTTCAACACAATCATATTGTCCATTAATTTGATGAAACAAATCATATTCATGACAGAATTCTGGAGAAAGGACATCAGCTGTGAAAATTGAATGGTTGACTTCAACTTGATGTTGTTCTTCAATAGGCAAAGAAAAAGGCT
Source organism: Picea engelmannii (assembly GCA_009831015.1). Classification (NCBI taxonomy): domain Eukaryota; kingdom Viridiplantae; phylum Streptophyta; class Pinopsida; order Pinales; family Pinaceae; genus Picea; species Picea engelmannii. Next base: position 668,762 of record ML778896.1, read on the forward strand.
CTTCAAGATCAGATCCATAGCTATCATATATAGGTTGGTTGCTGCTCAAATCAACATCATTTGATATAGAAATCTAATCGCCTTCGTCTGTATACTTATCAAAGATAGGTGAACAAAAAATCTTTGTATCTGGCAAAGAAAGACAAGCAATCTTCAAATCCTTCTCATCGGTGACAGGCGAAAAAATGTCATAAGAAACCTCTTCAAAAATTTGAGAACAATCCTCTTTTATAACTGATTCTTCATACAAATCAAAGGCAGCATGTGCAACAGATATAAGATTTGATGCATCTACAGATATATAATTCTCATTATAACCATTTGTATCATGAAGATCTTCCTTAACAACATAACTTTCATCTCTGCAAACAGAACAATCAACTGCTTCCTACTGAACATGCTTTTCAAATTCATCATAGCATTCTTTAAAGAGACTTTCATCTAAAAATTCATCTTCTTCTTCCCCTACCCTATAATCCTTTTCATATTTATTTAAAGTAGTAAGTACATAAGAAGAACAATCCCGAGAATCTTCGGTCACACAATCATCAATATTCTCATCAACTCTATCTTGAAGATCTTCCTCTTGAACAACAATAATAGAAAGAATTTCATGTTCACAACTAGAAGAATAAACATTTTGAATATGTGAATGAAATTCTTCACAACAACCCTTAAGAAGAATTTCCCGAGAAAAATACCTTTCACATCGATGATGGAATACTCTATGAAACTCTTTTAAAGAAGATATGCTAGAAGGAGGTAAGATCGATACCATTCGTGAGCATCTCCTTCTAATGAGAAGACAAACATCTTCATGAGCACATCCTCATGATATATATCCAGCTGAACCATGCATTGATGAAATCTGATGAGATGATCTGAAGGATTATCTTCTTTCTTTTCTGCAAATCTTGGAAGGTAATCTCCCCAAATATCTATAGAAGGAACTAGATGTGGGAAACTAGGAACTGTTGAGAAGTCAAGAGGTGCAAACCTCCTAGCCAAAAGAGCTGCAAACGCTTTTGACATTTGATTATTGTGGAGTCGCCACTGAATCTGTCCTTCATGGAGTCGCCAGATAGATAATTACAACCAAATGATGTCCAAGCTTTGTCTATCATCAAAGCTAGATCTTGTCGTCTCCAAAGGAAGTTGAGCTTCGATCTCCTCTCCCTAGCAATGGCACCAATTTTTTATCACTCCAGGAAACTCTCCTAGGCTATAAGTCAGAGATGCCTGGTAACTTAATCTTTTTGGAAACTATTTTCTCAATAATAGGTGTGGGTTTTGGATCAAGATGAATATCTTAAACTCTGGATTATATTCTCAAGATAGTCTTAACTATAATCATGCAACACAAGGCCTTCAAGAGCTATTGTCAGATAGGTTTGTATAAAAAATGGATAAGAAAACTAATCAATTAACCAGAACATACATAAAACCATATATATGATGGGTCAACAAACTAGCCAAGGATGCTTGTGATTCTTGCTTAACAATCAAAAGTAAGATGACAATTACCATAGGATCATTAAACAGAGACAAAAGAACTAATTCCACTCATAAGCATAGACAAAGATGAAAGAAGGTCTGACAGTAACAAATTTAAGAAGCTTGCAAGCTGATATATTAAAGAAAGTGTCTTTCATACAAAACAGTAGCATATAGAACTCAAAATCGAACCCCTTTGTTCATCTTTTGTCTTCAGCTTTATAGCTTTACAATACAGTTTTCAGATCCTAAATTAATGGATCTAATTTTCTAAATACATAAAGTAAACAATATTTACAAAAAACTAGGAAGAGACCCTCAAGATGAGGTCAATCCATATCTAATTATCTTCAAGACTGATAGAGAGTTGATGAAGTGAAGCATAGCCTTCCAAGGCTGTTTGATTTGGTCCTCCAAGGATAAAATTCAAATTTGTTGAAGTGTGCAAAAATCCTGATTTTCTGTCTTTGAAAAAGATACCAAATATGATTGAAACACCTCTTCTTTTCCTTATCCCTCAAAAATAGCCATTGGATTTGACTTGATAATTCAACAAATGTCCATTCGAAGAGGTTTCATACCATTCAAACTCAAAAAATCCCGATCTGGGCAAAAACTCGATGATTCTGGTAGTTACAGGCTTTCGGTGGTTAAGAGGGGCAAAATTTAGGCCTCTTAACCACCGAAAGAATTACTTTCGGTGGTTAAGAAGGGAAAAAATTAGGCCTCTTAACCACCGAAAGTTGTAGATTTTAAAAACATATCTGTGGCGAATTAATCTGCAGCGGAATCACAATGACTCGGATTTTTCTTTGAATTAGATGACAAATGGCTCAATAACCAGCAATTGAACTTGAATTCCACTTGGAAACCTTGACAAATCATGGGATTATGGATGTTGAGTATGAGTTTGCATGAGGAAATCATGGGATCATGACAATAACAATGAATCTCGGATTCAATATTGAATATTTAATGAAATTGAAACAAAAATCAAATGAATTCATAATGATTTTGTATCCTCGTGACTGGAGATAATGAAGGACCATGTGACAAATCAATTCTGTTATCTGAAAATCATGCATGGAATTCTGGATTTCTGTCGAGCCTTAATTCTAAAATGACAATTGGTAGTTAAAAGGAGAACAGGGCATAAATATTCAAATAAGATGCCATAAGAACTTCATACCTCACCACCTAGATAAACTTTCAGCGGTTATAACTTAATGATTGTGCCCATTTGACATCTGGCTCGTGCAAAAGCACGGGCCTTTTCCTTTTGCGCATAGAAACGTTTTCGGTGGTTAACAGGCCCTTTATTTTCACCTCTTAACCACCGAAAACCAATACTTTTGGTGGTTAATGAGTAGTTTTTTAGCCCCTCTTAACCACCGAAACCTGAGATTTAAAGATTTGATTGCCAAGACCAAAATTGATGTTTTTTCCAAGTTTGTATCCAAATAGCAGACCTTCTAACACACCTAAAAAATTTTGGAAATGAATTTTTGGACCTGTTCCTATCACCTAAAAATTGGTAAAATGGCAGTGCTATTTTAGGAGATAACAGTAAGGTTCTATGCATGTGCGTCAGGGGTTGGGGCTAGGCCCCAACCCTTTACTTATTCCATCATACAACAAAGGTAAGTTCTAATAATTAAATCAGACCATTGTAAATAAGCTCCACCGTAGGCGGGCTGGTAGCTTGGCCCTACCAAAATTCTTTTCTCAGACTAAAGATCACGGGTTCGAATCCCATGGAGTCCATACAATTTTTCGATAAAAACCAATGAAGGGGTACCACGTGCCAGCGCACGACTGGGCCACGTTTAACCAAAACACTCGCCTAGATGAGGACACATGTCAACAAATAATTCTCCCACCTATATGCCAGCGTGCCTACCCTGTCATCATGCAAACTCACTTCCACGTCATTGTACGGTTGTATGGCATGTATACTCAACTGTCACGTTAGCACTGTACAGACTATACAGTCAATAAAAATTTCGCTTGTTTGGTAAAACGAACATAACATGATATATTTTGCATACAGTGTTTGTTTGAACTTGTTCAAGTTGCATTGGGTTCGTAATAACGATGCCTACGCACATGTCTGTTTTGAAGCGATTCTGAGAACTTTGATTTTTAGGCCTTCCTGGACCCATTCTGGTTCCTAGATCCATTTTTGGATCACCTTCTAGGCTTGCACTTGGTAATTAGGAATTCTTGAGAGTTCATTAACCTTCTTGAGAGGTTAATGATAAATGACTTAAAAATAGTTGAATTTGAATGAACAACAATAATATAATCACGTACACAAGTTGGAAAATCAAAGTTCGCCCAATTTGGACTACCTCCCCAAGTCCACTTCCAATAAAGGCTTATTTTCTTAATGCTCAAATGCTTTCATTTTACAATTACCTTTTCACATGTTGCTCAAATGAAAAAATGGACTGAATCCTTGGATTCCTGGAAAAAAATCATTCAACATTGATATAAAATACTTGAAATTTTTCAAGGTGACCCCCGACATGTTTCACAGTGTAGCCTCTTACCCTTTGCACTCTTGGCATGCATTAAGAGACCAAATTATGCATATAGATGTGCATATTCTTCCTTGGGGTCTGTGCCATTAAATAAGGTGTGGCCCTAACCTACTTCCCAAAATTTATGGCATACATTAAGTGCGATTTGGTTGGTTCTATAACCAAATACCGAAATTAGTGGATGGATTTAATTATAATTAAAATGTAGTTGTAACCAACTAACATTAGTGGATAGTTTGTTAGCAGAGTTTGTTTAGGCCTTTGCTAAATTTGGCAGGTCGTGGGTTCTATTCCCACCGACCACAAATATTTTTGGTTAGAACTATATATATGTACTATATATAGTCTGAAATATATGTTATATATGTTTCCAACTATACAAATGATATACGTTGTAACCTCCATGGAATTTATGGTGTTGGATATATAATATAACATAAGACCATGAATATGGGTCGAGGGCTTAACCCTCGACCCTATTCCCACCCAAGTTTTACCATATTACAACTCAAATAAAACTTTAACCACATACTTATTAAGACCTTTGTTGTGTTGCATTGGTTTGAGTGTTATGTGACGGTTCAAGTTATTTAGGTCACGAGTTCGACCCCCGTCGACTCCATAAATTCTAATATACAGTAGCCAATATTGGCCAATGGGAGGCTACCACATGGTAGCCTCTCATTGGTTCTTTAATGCCACATGTCAAATTAGGATTGAACCAATTATCTACCACTTTTCAACGGGTGATTGAACCACCTATATTTGTACCTTGCCCAGTCAACTTCCAATTAGGTGCCATGTGTCACCTCTTTGTTTTCCTTTACACTTTGAATTTTGACTTTTTTCCAAGTTTGACAAGAACTTTGACCACTCGTAACCTTTTCATATGAACTATGTTTGAGGTAAAATTTGAGTCGTTGGAAAGCTATTGCCAAGCTCTACGCAATGATGGAATTTTCAAGATGATTTGGAGCATTTTAATTTTGATTATTTCTGAACCATTCTTGACCTTTGTGGATGTTCTGGATCTTTCTATACCTCTCTGAGCATTCTCAAATCCTCTTGGATAATTCCTCCCCATTGGAAAAGTTTTATACCACCAAAAATTTACTCAACAACTAAGTGAGGGTATAGTTCCCTCACCCTTTTGATCTCCATCCATTTGGATTTACTTGGTTTTACCCCTTTAAGACCAACTTGAAGACATTCCACATCACCTCACTATGAAGTTTTGATCCTTCTGTCGAGAATGACATATTTTTATAGCTCGTCCAAATATGATGGAGAAAAATCATCAATTGTTGGAACCTGAATACTTTCATCTTCATCCATAATCATAGGAGGCTCATAAATCTTCAAATTCTCAACATTTACCACTTAAAACATTTTCATGTAGGATGGTAAATCTAAACGAAAGGCATTAGTACCAATATTCTCTAAGATATTGAATGGACCATATCGAATTGGCCTTAGATTTTTACCATCGCCTTTCATTCTATCTTTGTTCATGTGTAGCCATACTTGATCACCAACCTCGAATTGATGATCAACCCGATGTTTGTGCCTTGCCTTATACTTGGCTTGGCTCTTCTCCAATTGTTCCTATATTTCTTGATGTACTTGTTGAATCTTTTGAATGAACCTTTTAGCTTTATTTGTATCATCATGTCCATCTTCTTGATTTATTTCACCAAAAAAAAATTCCATGGGTGATTTAGGCAAGTACCCCAAACATACTTCAAAAGGAGTTTTTTGAGTAAACAAATGCATGGCATGATTATATGCATGTTGGATATAAGGTAATTGTTTATCCCATAATTTAGGATTCTTGTTGCAGTATCCTCAAAGTAGATGTACCACTGTTCTATTTACTACCTCTATATGTCCATCTATCTATGGATGAAAATTCGTTCTCTTCTTCAACTTAATGTCCATTAGCTCCCATAAATAAGACCAAAACTTTCCCAAAAAGAGAGATTATCGATATGATATATTATATGTAGGTTATTGTTATCGAACTAATCGGTAGGTGCGGACACTAACAGATCTCCCTAAATCCACCTAGATCTAGAACAAAACAGGACAGGACATGACTCTTTCCCTAAGTTTTGACCATTGAATTAGCTAGTAGGAAGGAACAAGCAACATACCTTAGTATCGCTTCCTAGGGTCTTTGTTGCTCCTACTTCACTCCGGTTCTCTTGTGAGGTCAATACCAAGACAACACAAACCAACCAAAGTGAAGATAGAAAAATATATTCAACTGTCAACTTATGTGTATGATCAAGGAATTACACAATAAAACGAGAATAGCTTTATGGGAAAAGGACATGCCACTGTATCATATTAATTGAAAGTAGAATATTACACCCTGATCACCTTGATGTCACAAGCTCCCTTTCGGTGGCTCTTGGCTCCAACACACACACTTGCTCAATCCTTGTATGAAGAATATCAAATCCTCTTGATAGACTTGCTAGAGTCTCCAAGCTCCTGTTTAAGCTAAGTCCTTCACACAATTCTTTCACCAATTCTCCAATGAATCTTGCTTAACATTTTCCATGATAATTCCCTCAATATATAGGAGAGAATGAGATGGTTACTTGTATAATAATGATCCCACAATATCAGGGAAACCAGTACAAGGATAACCATTTGAATGCCAACCCATTCTTCTAGAAGATTCCCTTCTAGAACCATCGAGAATTCATCTTTCTCCAAGCTTTAGAGAAGGTTTTCACGCTAGCTATGTAGCACAGTGCGAGAAGTTCTCACCCTAGCTTAAGGCAGCCTGCGAGAATGGGTCATTCTCGCACCCTGGTATATTAGCAACCTGCGAACTCTCTTCAAAAGTATGTCTTCTGGGAAGAGATGAATGTCAATTTTCTTAGGAGAAAGTTCTTATGAGGAGCCTGAGTACACCATCATGATGACCAAAATCATGGGTAATAGAATGCCCCCCAAAGTATGAGGTCGGAACCAGTGACAGTTGAAAGACTTTGTAAACTACATGTGTGTGTCGGAAACTAGGAGCACACCTAATCGGAAACCTGGGAACAACCAAGCATCTATAGAATATCATATATATCAATTCTGAGGTAGGCATTCCCATACTCAGATCACAGATGGATGACATTGTAGACATAGGTCATGGCCACTAATCATACATTGTGGATCCATGCCATCAAAATATAGCATAGCCACCAGGAATACATTGTGGATCTATGCGAGAAAATTCAAATTAAGACGACATAGCCACAAGACATACAAAGTGGATCTATGTGTCGCAAATTATACATATTCCATCGCAACTTGGACAAAGAAATGATATCCAGGGTCTTCAATCTCGTCACCCAAAAGTACGAATCTAACCATGCGATTACATGTGTTGAAGTCGAACATGGCAGAAACCACTTGATTACCGGTCATTGATGAAACCGTTAACAAGTGTGAGGGAAATCACCATTGATGTCAATGACTCCCAAGGTACCCTAGTACAATCTAACGAGTGTGAATGAGTGAGTTGAAGTCGAACATCTGATGGAATCTTTCGATCAGGGGTCAATGATGTAAACCCACTGTCGAAAGCGAGGAAACCTGCCATTGAGGCATGCAAGCTCCAAGGTACCAAAGAATTTCTAAGTCTTGTTTCCAGATAATGAGCTGAAGTCGACGGAACAAAACTCGTCACAGGAGGGCCTTGATGTATCCCCCATCAATGACACAAAATGAGTAACATATTTTGAAGGTGAAACAGAGTATGATGTAAATTAGACTGGACACAAGGAAGGCCGACATGGAGAGAATGGACAACTGCAGATGGCCGACTCAATAAAGGTTTTATATGGACTTCTCTTGAATATATGAAGAACATGACCAATGATTTGGCAACATTCACTCAGAGACGACACAGGGTATGACCTTGTAGAAAATTGAATGAGAGACAAATGGATTTCCCGAACCAGCTTCAAATAATGAATAGGGGGTGTCATGTTCAAGAGAAACACTTACTGCCAATCAATACAAAGATGATAACATATCCCTTTCCCAAATTTTCCCTCACCATTTCTGGTGAGTACCTCTTTATTTTTACGCAAGCTTAAGGAGGATAACATATGGTTGTTGATATAAGCTTATCCTTTGTATAAGTCCTTCGGAGTATGTTTAACGAATCCTAAGAAGGAGTGGTTCGGTCCCAGTATGGGTATGTCGATGTTTGTTTAACGAGTCCAAAGATAGAAAACTCAAAGATTTTTCATGATTATAGAGTCTGGAAAAACACTCAAAAGAGAACTCTCTCAGTTCTTTTTTTGTAAAATAGTCTGATGAGACCAAAAAAGAGATAAATTATCTCTCACCAGATGCTTTCTTCAAATACTTTATCAAGCGTGAAAATAGCAAGGTCGTTCGGCTATCTTTTCATGTTTAGAGAGTCTAAAAATAGATTAAAGAGGACTCCAGGGGGGTTCCTTTTTCGTATAACCTTTTTGAGCTTGAGAAAGTGATAAAAGTATGCTCGATCGCGTTCTCATGTATTTTCGAGCGTGAGAACAGACAAAGACCAAGCTCGAGGTTTTATACAAAAACCATAAAAAACAATCAAAACATGCGATGAAAAAGAAAAAATATGTTTGCATCCCTGTGTATGAACATCGAAGTCATTACGCTTGCAAAAGTTACACTCAAAAGAACATTAGGGCTTAGGTTTTAATAAATAAATAATTATAAAAATTCAAATAACATGGTAAAAGTAAATATAAAGGAGTAAAACTCTTTTTACCATATCATTTTCACTTTTCCACTATTTGAGCCCAAAAACCCCTCTTTTACCCTCGAAATTTGGCGTCAGATTGCGGGAGTTACGAGCATCCATTCGACGAGCCGTCAGCGACGGTGAGGTAGGCTCTTTGTCCTCTACTCTTTCATGGTTTTATTTTGCATTTTCATTGGTTAAAACTCATTTTTGAGTTTGTTTTGTGAGCCATACTTACGCTCGGCCATTCTCATAGGTGGGTTACACGGGACCTGCAAGAATGGGTCATTCTCGCAGGTGAGCCCACAACAGCCTGCGAGGTTCTCACACTGTGCCTAAAGGGCACCTGCGAGAACCGCAAATCATAAAAAAAAATTAAAAATTTTCTCAATGAAAGAGAACCAATTCATGAATAGAGTTACTAATCCTCTTCTCGTTCTTCTTATGCAGGTATTTGGCCATCAAAATGGTTCTTGAATGGCGCAAAAGGGAGCCCGAAGAAGACAATGCCATTGCCGAAAATCATCCACCCACTATTATCGCTTTGAGAAACTATGGTCTTCTGAAGTACTTTCGTATCTCGGGCATGAGGGCCCAAGTAAGGTTATTAGAGTACCTTGTGCATATGTGGGATCCCGATCAGCAGGTATTCCATGTAGGGGTCCACACACTATGTTTAGATATTGAGGACATTTACTTCTTGACTGGACTATCACGGCATGGGTACCACGTGAGCCTGACTGGTAGCAGAGGTGGTCGGCTACCCATGAGTGAGTACTGTCACTTACACTGTGTTCCCGAGGCAGAGAGAAAGAAAGGGAAACTAGCTATTTGGGGAGTGTGGGATTTGACCCTCTGTACTATTTTATTCACCATTGCACGTATGGCTAGGAGCTCCACTCCTCACATGGTGCTCTAGAGTTACTTTCAGTATTCTATAGAGTGTACTGAACCTCGGGTTTTTAACTAGGCAGATGCAGTGCTTCGTAGCATGAAAAGGCAGTTGACCAAATGCAGACGAGGCAACCTGAAGCAATTCAGGTAGGGGCCTTTGTTAGTGTCCTTCTTTCTTGAGAGGGTTCCATTACTGAGGCTGCAGGTTGAGTGGAATTTATCGGCTCCGAGGGACTCAAGAATGCTAACATGGTGTCAGCTCATGGCCTGGCACGTAGTTGGACCAATTATCAAGTATGATGATACCTTCTTCGATTGGTTGCGACCAAAAATGTTGATGGTCGATGATTATGCTTATGTCAGGTTGAATTTCTGAGGATATCCAGACTTAGTCCTGTCGGAGGATGCTCAGTGGGGGGAACTTGGTAAGAAGTACACATTTTTTCTTTTTAAATGTTTTTTGTGAATTTTATCATATTCAAATTTTTTTTTTATATGTTCGTCCAAAGACTAAATACAAAATTCATTTTTTGATGACACAGATGTGGGACCTTACCAACCTCCTATTACTTCTCCCATTCATCAGCGAGGAGAGGTAGCACCAGTGCCACAATGGGACGTCGAGGATTATCAAGCAATGGAACAAAACCTAGAGGGTTTGACAACAGATATTCCAGACATGCCTCTTGGAGAGGTTCCACGACATTATCAGCGTCACACAGTAGGAGTGTCAGAGTCCATAGGTCAACTGCTCCGTAGGGTTACCCGGGCAGTCGTATGTTACCATGAACTTCATCCATGACGTCTCTTTGTAGAAGCTATAAGCTTCAAATTTTGACATTTTGGTCTTCGGACAAAACTTTTTGTAAAAAACTCTTTTGATCATTATATATACATACGGCTTATACAAGTTTATCTTGTGTTGTGTGAACATTGATGTGATTGATTTATAAATGATCCAAATGTCTGTCTAATACATAGTTAGCCAATGCATCAGTTAATGTATTTAGACATCTAGGAATATGTTGATATTCAATATAATCAAAATAGCGTTCCAAGAGGCGAATTTGCAAATACACCCATAACAAAGTAGGACTTCGAATAGTATAGACATTACTTAACTATAGTACTACAAGCTGTGAATCAAGTCGCACAACCAAATGACGGATTCCAGACGAGATAGAATCAACCAATAATTCGATAACGGCGCTATACTCTGCAATGTTGTTGGTCGCACGGTCGAAACACACACCTCGTAAGGAGACAAGTTCGTTTATAGGGGCGTAAATTGCCCATGCAGTGGAAGCAAGGTTCTGAGTAATACAGCTAGCACCATCAACGAAGCCAATGTTGGGTAGCAAAGACTCCGACATCTGGAAATCAAACACAATGTCACATAAGGGCAGAGACTAGATAATGACGAAAGCAAGCTATAGTAACACACAAGAAGTATGATACAATAAAAATACAAGTACTTGTGCACAGATGATTTTATGCATAGTACTCTTCAAGTACAACCCATTCCTGGGTTCACTCAAAGGGATACCATCGTAATCTACTAACTCATAAGCTCCTTTTTCCAAAACTCGTCGAATGATATAAGGACCTCACCACATGGCTTCGAATTTTCCAGCTCCTAGCATATCTCGATCTTGTTCATAAAGGAGAACGAGATCTCCTTCTGAGAAAACGTGAGGCTTGACATGTTTGTCGTATTGGGCCTTGACATGTTTTTTCTAAGCTTCTAGAACTAGAGTAGCATCGCGTCGAGTTTCGTCTAATCACATAAGATACAATAGACGTTCTTCCTTAGCAAACGTGTTCGGTAGGAGTTCAACAGCTAGTTTTAAAGAGGGTATCTAGCATTCAATCGGGAGAATGGATTCCAAAGCATAGACTAACCGAAAAGGTGTAAACCCAGTAGCGGACTTGACGGATGTCCTATAAGCCCACAATGATGAAAACAACATTGTGTGCCAACTTGTTTTATGAATCCCTATCATTCGTCGGAGCATAGTTATGATAACTTTGTTAATTTCTTCGACTTGACCGTTGGCTTTTGGATAATAGGGCGTTGAATTTTCATGTCGAAGACCCAACTTTTCAGTAAGTTCGGACATCATGAATTTTCTAAAATGGCTACCATGATTAGTGAAAATAGCTTGGGGAACACCAAAACGAGCTATGACGTGATTAAAAATGAATAATGTTGCAGTCTTTATAGTGTTGTCAAATGTCGGCATCGCCTTGGCCCATTTCGTAAAGTAATCGACGGCTACAATGATGTAACCATGCCCCCCGGCCAAGTGAGGGTGAGATGTCATGAAATCGATGCCCCATTTCGCAAAGGGACCAACGGAGACCACAGGGTGAAGAGGAGCGGGATGTGACCGTATCTTCTGATTATAGGTCTGGCAAGCATGGCATTTATGAACGACGATTATGCAGTCATTAAATAAAGAAGGCCAAAAATACCCTGCTCGTAAGATCTTCTGGGCAGTAGCATACCTAGACATATGACCACCACAGGATCCAGAATGGCAGTCATTCAGAGCTTTCTCGGCTTCGTCGAATGTTAAACAGCGTTGAAAAATAGAGTCAATCCCCCGACGATAAAGAGCATCCTTAAGGATAATATATTGGCGGGCTTGGTAGCGGATTCGATGTCAGTCAGTACTGGACAAAGTTGGCCGGAAATTTTGGGTTTGGAGATCTATGATGATATCACCATACCAAATATCATCAGTGCTGATGAGGAAAAGGGATTCATTGGGTAATGAATCAGCTGCTACATTTTTCATTTCAGAATAGGGAAAGTCGCATATCAACTCAGCAAATACTAAGGACTTCTTGGACTTTGCATGTGTGAATTCCAGGTCAAACTCCTAGAGTATCACAATCCATTTGGAGTATTTTCCCCCTAGCAATTGACGTGTGAGAATGTGTTGCATAGGGTTGCAGTTAGAAATCACTGTAGTCTTGTGCGAGAGGATATAGTGTCGGAAGCGTTGGACGGCTTGCACAGAAGCCAAGGACAGTTTTTCGACATGTAAATACTTGATTTCAGTAGGTGTTAGACTTTGAATCAAGTAGTAGATAACATGTTCATCGTTAGCATCATCCTCTTGGACAAGAACCATACCAATGGTGTAATCTGAGGCAACAAGGTAGAGGAAATAATCGCGACTGTAATCAGGGGGAAAGAGAAGCAGAGCACGTGTTAGGGATAATTTCAAAGCTTCAAAAGCATTGTTGGCAATGGTATCCCAGATGAACTCTGAACCCTTTTTTAAGAGCCGCGTAAATCCACAAGTTATCTCAGCATAATTTGGGATAAAACGACGAAGAAAGCTTTCTTTCCCTTGCAAACTTTGTAACTGGCGAAGTGTAGAAGGAGGAGGGAGATTAAGGATCGCATCAACCTTTAAAGGATCCACCCGGATCCCTCGACGCGAAACAATAAAACCTAGAAGTCGACCGGATTCCACGCAGAAAACGCACTTATGAGGATTCAAACGTATACGGTAGAACCGAAAGCGGACGAAAATGGCTCGGAGGTGGGTTGGATGATCGACTTAGTGCATTGAATGAGCAGGTAAATAGTCCAAATAGGGTTGGACAATGTTCTTGATATCATGGAAAGCATAATACATAGCGCGTTGAAAAGTTGTGCCAGCGTTCTTGAGACCGAAAGGGATTTTCCGATAGGAAAAAGTACCCCAAGGACAAATAAAAGCGGTCTTATGTTGATCCTCGAGAACAATGTTGATTTGATTATACCCAGAGAAACCATCCATTAGAGAGAATATTTCACTTCCGGCGCAATCGTCGACAATCTAATCGACAAAAGGGGTAGGAAAGTTGTCTTTGGGACAAGCTTTGTTGATATCCCTATAATCAATGCATACATGAATTGTGCCTTGTTTCTTGTCGATCGGGACAATATTGGAAACCCAGTCTGTGAGAGCCACTGGATAAATAAAGTCGGCTTTAATAATTTTCTGGACTTCGAGCTTGATAGTAGCCGCTTTACGTGGGTGAACTAGACGAAGGCATTATCGAACGGGTTTAGCGCCAGGGTATGTCTTGATCTCACGTATCACAATCTCAGGGTTGATACCCAGCATTTCTTCATAGCTCCAGGCGAAGATGTCACGAAACTCTTTGAAAAGGGATGTGTAGGTAAAAATTACGTCAGAGGAACGCAAAGCTCCGATATGGACATTTTTGACAATCCCAGGTTTGACGGATATGTTGAGGGGAATAGTGGGCGAGATATTGCTTAAGTTACCTTCAGAAAACACATCGTGTGCGGACTCCGGAACAGTTGAGATGACAACAATGGTCGACGGGGTTGAGATCTATTGGTAGTTCTCAATGGTATGTTTCTCCAGAAAGAGGATGGAACGATGATGTCCATCGTCCCAAGGGGTGTCTTCCATCAAAGACATGATCATTTCGTTAGTGGGAAAAATGACACGAAAAGGATCGGGAGACAACTCACCAAGAGAGGGGGTAGAAGGTGTTTCCAATTGAATGGCCTGATAAGCGGATTTGACCGGACTTAACGGCATTTTGTCGTCGTAACGAAGATGATCTCCAGGGTCAGGTACTATCTAGGGGTTGTGAGATGTAGGAAGTTCGTGAATTGAGGTGGAGATCATGTTGATTGAAGCAACAGACGAGCACAGAACATCGGGCGGTGGAATGGGGAAAGTACCCATTAACGAAGAGTCTTTTAAAAGGCCTACACCGACGTTCTCATAACCCGGTGGGGTTTTAGCGATGAACGGTACGTTGCCAGTTCGAGTATCGGAATTAAAGAAGGCTAGTTGTTTGACAATGACCACCTTTCCTTGATGTGGGAAACGTACCACACGAAAAAGGGTTGACACAACTTCGCACATGGAATCGATCCAGCTCCGACCAAGCAGAAGATTGTAATCAAGGGGAGCGTCAAAGACTTCCACTTCGACTTGGACCGTTTTTCCTTCTAACGTGATGGGAAATGAAGGAAGAACACTTTAGGGCTTAAAATTGGAGTCGTTGAAGGCTTTAAGAGTGTTCTGGGATTCATTCAAAGAAGGAGAGCCAATGGCTTTCCAACAAGCAAGAGACATAACACATGTTGAGGCACCATCATCGATAACAGTTCGGCAAATTTTTTTGTCAGAGACAATCACTTGGATCTGGAACGTGAGTTGAAGGGGTAACCTTGGAATGTGATCTTCCAAGTCAAAAATTATTAAATTCATATCCGTCAGGTTGATTCCACTGATATCTTTCAACAGTGTCTTTCGTTATGTGGGACAACTTTGAAGGACTTCGAGGGCTGACATCGCAGAAGGTGCTTGGGCCAGATCTTCAACAATGTTGTAGTTCTGGGTAGCATGAGCATGAGGATTGAAAGTCGATTTCCAAATGACTCCCTTTGGGGGGGGTTGAAGAACTGTGTCGAGGCTCGGTCGCTCGAGATGAAGAGGATTGTTGGTTGGTGGAGTCGCGGGAGAGGGTTGTACTAAGGAAGGAGGTAGATCATCAACCTTCTCTTTAGAGGGATAATAATCATTGGCTCGAGTGGTGAGTGAAACGTCGCTCTGCTTTGAATCACCAGTACACATCAAGACATATGATGTAGTAGAATATGAGGGTTGATCATGAATGACCAATAGAGCCTATTGTTGAGACGGGAAGGGTTGGGACAAAATGGTCGGAGCAGTTGGTTTTGGAGCTCCTTGAAGGAACTTAGTGACCTCGGTGCATTGTGGACAATTCTTCGTGTAGTGATCATCACCAAAGATAAGAAAAGGATATTGAGGTTTTCGCTTATCCCAATCCTCAACAGGGGTATTTTTGGTTCGCTCTGCTTGAGAAGTATTTTTTTCCTCCTTATTCTTACCCCTTCCCTTTTTGGATTTGTTTTTACTGGTTGGGGTAGATTGAACTGCGTTTACCTCATAAGTCTCCCCAGCGGAGTCACCAATTTTGTTATCGGACTAATCAGTAGGTGCAGACACTAACAGATCTCCCTAAATCCACCTGGATCTAGAACAAAACAGGATAGAACATGACTCTTTCCCTAAGTTTTGACCATTGAATTAGCTAGTAGGAAGGAACAAGCAACATACCTTAGTATCGCTTCCTAGGGTCTTTGTTTCTCCCGCTTCGCTCTGGTGCTCTCGTGAGTTCAAGACCAAGACAACACAAACCAACCAAAGTGAATATAGAAAAATATATTCAACTGTCTACTTATGTGTATGATCAAGGAATTACACAATAAAGCGAGAATAGCTTTATGGGAAAAGGACATGCCACTGTATCATATTAATTGAAAGTAGAAGATTACAACCTGATCACCTTGATGTCGCAAGCTCCCTTTTGGTGGATCTTGGCTCCAACGCACACACTTGCTCAATCCTTGTATGAAGAAGATCAAATCCTCTTGATAAACTTGCTAGAGTCTCCAAGCTCCTGTTCAAGCTAAGTCCTTCACACAATTCTTTCACCAATTCTCCAATGAATCTTTCTTAACCTTTTCCATGAGAATTCCCTCAATATATAAGAGAGAATGAGATGGTTACTTGGATAAGAATGATCCCACAATATCAGGGAAACCAGTACAAGGATAACCATTTGAATGCCAACCCATTCTTCTAGAATATTCCCTTCTAGAACCATCGAGAATTCATCTTTCTCCAAGATTTAGAGAAGGTTTGCACCCTAACTATGTAGCACAGTGCAATAAGTTTGCACTCTAGCTTAAGGCGGGCTACGAGAATGGGTCATTCTCGCACCCTGGTATATTAGCAACCTACGAACTCTCTTCAAAAGTATGTCTTCTGGGAAGAGATGAATGTTAATTTTATCAGGAGAATGTTCTTATGAGGAGCCTGAGTACACCATCATCAATACACCATCATGATGACCAAAATCATGGGTAACAGTTATCCAAAATGAACCCATACATTAGAAAAGAACATATGTGTTGTTTGTTCATTTGTGACATGTTTCTTGCATGACATTAGAATACACATCTTCTTGAATCTATCCACCACAACATATAGATAAGAATGGCATCTCTTGGATATCTAAAAACCCCCTACAAAGTCCATGGAGATAATTTCCCATGTTTGTGAAGGTACCGAAAGTGGTGTATATAATCTTTTTTTTTTTCTAGGATTACTTGTGGCACACATGTCACACCCTTTGATATACTTGGAAATCGTCTCATTCATCTAAGGCCAATAACTGTTCCATTGTCTTACCAACCCCGAAATGACCAACAATGAGAGATGTATGAGCTTCTCTAATTACATTCACTCTTTCATCTCTTGGTATATATAGTTTTCCAAGATGGTATAATAAACTATTATGCATATAATAGTCTGATTGCTTATTGTCATGAGTTAATGCATCATACACTTCTTTAAAATCATCATCCCTAGAATATTGTTTTGCATAAATTTCATGTGCTAAAGGATTATACCTGAGTATTGTATATGCATTAATTAATGGTCTTTATAACATATCAACAACCTTATTATGAGTACCCTTCTTATACTTGATTACAAGATGAAACTGTTGTAGAAAACCCATCCACTTGAAGTGTTGTGATTGTTGTAGCTTGTCCTATGACTGCAAATACCACAATGGTTGATGATATGTATTAATGATTGTCTCATTTCCCATTAAGTAATTCTTCCAATTCTTTACAATTTGTACCAGCGCATACAATTCCTTATCATGTGTTGGATAGTTAATCACAACTTGAGTGAAAGACTCAAAATGATAACATATAGGTTTACCTTGTTGCATCAATATTCCACCCATGTTATATTGCTTGCATCGGTTTGAATCTCAAATGGTTTATGTCGATATGGCTACACCAGAACTAGTACGGTGCTTATATTTTCCTTCAATGTCTCAAATGATTTATGTTGCTTTCCTCCCCATTGAAATACCTATTTATTACTCGTTAAATCATGTAGAGGTGTTTCTATGTATGAGAAATTAGCAACGAATTTGCTTGAGTAATGTACTTCTCCTAAGAAGGTCCCAAATTTGGTGACAGTAGTTGGCTTGGGCCATTTCACAATTACTTCTACTTTTGGATTATCTATTTTCAACTGACCATTCCCTACAATGTAACCAAAATATACCAGAGAATTTTTTCCAAATTTTCACTTAGACAACTTGATATACATCTTCTCCTTCTTCAAGAGTTCAAAGATTGTCTTGACATGCTTTATATGATCTTCCCATCTTCGGCTAAAGATAAATATAACTTCTAAATGGACAATAACAAAGTCATATATGTAGGGTCTGAACACATCATTCATCACTCTCATAAAAATTGTTGGTGCATTGCATAACCCAAATGGAATAACCAACCATTCGAAAAATCCTTGCTTGGTTTTGAAAGTAGTTTTCCATATGTCGCCTTCTGCGATTCTCCTATGATTGTAACCACTTCACAAGTCCAACTTAGTGAAATTCAAAACATTCTTTAAATTATCTAATAGATAATCTATTCTTGGAAGAGGATAGCAGTTATTTACCATAATTTTATTCAGGGATCGAAAATCTATACACATTCTCCACATGCCATATTTATTCAAAACTAAAACAATAGGAGAACCACATGAGGAGGAGATTGGTCTGATGATTCTTTTATCGAGAAACTCCTGAACTTGTTTCTTTATTTCTGCATTCTCGATTACTAATGACCTATAGATTCTAATATTCGGAAGTGGAGCATCAAATATATTTCATGTGCAACCTCTCTTTTAGGAGGAACCCTATAGGTCCCTGACAAAACTCATCATAATTAGATATGATGCTGATCAATTCATGCTTATGATTTGGATCACAACCTACTAAAGCATCTTTTATATCTTCTTCTTTCTATTTCACTATCATGGGACAAAATATTTACTTAAACTCATGAGTCTCTTGATTTTCCATTTGCTCACTAAATAAACATTAGTTTTTATACGATGAGATATGACAATATATTCAATCCCATCCTTTATAAGGCAATATTTTTTCTCTTCTTGGTAGAACACATCCTTTCTTTCAAATAGATATGGACTACCCAAGACAATGTTGCAGATGTTAAGAGGCACAACATCTAACTCAACCTCATCAAAGAACTTAGTTGTAATTGAAAACCTCATCTTACATTGCTTCATCACTTGCAACTTAGCATCGCCACACACCCAACTTAATGGATATGGATTTTTATGAGGTGTCATATTCAATCCAATCTTCTTACCAGTTTCTTCAGATATTACATTAACTTAAGATCCATTTTCAAATAAAGTATCTACCTTTGTATGCTTGACTATAACTCTGACATGAAAAAGCTCGCTCATTTTCTTCAGATCAATATCATTTTTCATCTTAGCAAATTGAACATAAGAATTTGAACTAATAGTTGATATATATTTTCTTCCAATGGCCATGATCTTGGATTCATCTCTGGAATCTAACCCTAGATTTTGATGAGTTGATGCAGTACTCTTCTGCTTCCTTTTATCCTTGAATTTTTCGATCATAATTATGGATGCAGCTTCCAACACAGTGATTACTCATGTCCCTTTCTCTTACAGTGGGAACATGTAGGTCTTCCCTGAGCTTGCTTCACTATGGTTGATTTCTTACTATTCCATTTACATTTTGGTTTCTTTTCCAACTTGAATGGATTCTTATCTTCACTCGCATTCTTACCCTTACTATCCTCTAGATGTGTAGCTTTTTCTAGCACCTTATCAATGTTAGTAGGATTAAACATTAAAATAGTGTGATGAAGATATGAGTGCATTCCACCAATGTATTTCAGAAGATTTTCATGAGTATACAAAGGAATTCCTAGGGATAATTCCTTCTTTTTGAATTCATGTGTATATGCTGGAATATTATGGCCTTTACCTATCTTAGATGTTGCCACTCGATCATTCTCATTTGTGTATGTGCCAGTGGATAGAATTTGTTTCTTATAGCCTTAGTAAACTTATAACAAGAAGAGATTACTTTACCTTTTTTAACCATATCAACTTGCTTCTTAGTCGCCCACCATATTAAGGCAGTTCCACTTAGTCAAAGAGTAGCTAAATGTATCTTTACAGCCTCGTCCATAATTCTTTCAACCCTGCAATATACCTCTATTTGATTGATTCAATTGTCCAATTTATCAGCATTCAATTATCCATCATAGGTAGGAAACTCGAACTTAACATCCAATTTTAGTAATGGTAGATTATGGTCAGTCTTATTAGAGGGATTCTTTCGATGAGAATATTGTTTACCTGATTCAGAAGAAACTGATGATGGTGATGAGGAAGCATAAGGGGGCTCTGAAGGTCCACTTCCTTCACCTCATTCTTCTCCTTTCACTAAATATTCTCCGCTTGTAGGATTTTTAATTCTTCGTTCTAATGCAACTATTTTTTCTTTCAATGATTGAATTGTATCTATGATCTCTTCATGACTCATGGGATGATCTTCTTCTTCTCCTTTTTCAGAAGCCATCTTATGTGGTCGAAATCTCTTTCCAATTTCATACTTATAAATTTAAATATTTCCTTTACCAAGTTTTATTTTTTCTCTTGTAAGTATCCACTTGAAAAATAATTTTCAAACCTGATCTAATACCAACTTGATCCAAAAATTCCTTAGATGTTGATAATTTAGAATACACATAAACATCTACTTGATCTTCAAAATAAAATGATCGCTTAATCGTTATGCAAATTACATGTGAAATACTTATCTAGCCAATTCCACTTTAATGATAAATGAATTGCAAATAAATGAACTTGAATAAACAACAATAATATAATCACATACACAAGTAGGAAAAATCAGAGTTCACCCAATTTGGGCTACCTCTCTGAGTCCACTTCCAATAGAGACTTCATTTATTAATCCTCAAATGATTTTATTTTACAATGACCTTTTTACATCTTTCTCAAATGAAGAAACGGTGTGCACCGTTGAATCCTTGGAAAGAAAGCATTCAAAATTGATATAAAATATTTGAAATTCCATCAAGGTGGCCCAGTACACGCTTTACGGTGTAGCCTCCTACCCTTCTTACTCTTGGCATTCATTATGAGACCAAAGTTTGCATATAAATGTGTCTTCTACCTTGGTGTGTGTTCCATTATATAGGGCACACCCCTAACCTTCTTTTCAAAACCTATGGCATACATTAAGTGAGATTTGGTTGGTTCTATAACCAAATCCCAAAATTAGTGGATGGATTTAGTTATAATTGGAATGTAGTTGAAACCAACTAACATTGGTGGATAGTTGGTTAGCGGAGTTTGTTTAGGCCTTTGCTAAATTTGGTGGATCGTGGGTTCTATTCCCACCGACAGCAAAATGTTTTGGTTAGAATTATATATATGTACTATATATAGTCTGAAATATATGTTATATCCATTTCCAACTACACAAATGATATTAGTTGTAACCTCCACAGAATATATGGTGTGGGATATATAATATAACATAAGACCATGGAATATGGGTCGAGGGCTTATCCCTCGGCCCTATTCGTGGCCAAACTATAACATAATACAACTCAAATAAAAATTTAACCGCATACTTATTAAGACTTTTGTTTTGGCACGTTGGTTTGAGGGCTATGTGAAGGTTTGGGTTATGGAGGTCATGGGTTTGACCCTTGTTGACTCCATAACTTTTAATATACACTAGCCAATATTGGCCAATGGGAGGTTGCCACGTGGAAGCCTCGCATTGGCTCTTCAATGCCACATGTCAAATTAGGATTGAACCAATTGTCTACCACTTGTCTATCGGCGATTGGACCACCAGGATTTGTACCTTGCCCAGTCATCTACCAATTCGGTGCCCCATGTCACCCTTATATTGGTGACACATGTCACATATTTATTTCCCTTTGTACTTTAACTTTTGACTTTTTTCCAAGTTTGACTGGAACTTTGACCACTCATAACTTTTCCATATGAACTTCGTTTCAGGAAAATTTTGAGTCATTGGAAATCTATCATCGAGATCTATGCAATGATGGAATTATTGGGATGATTTGAAGCATTTGGATTTTGAGTATTTATGAACCATTCTAGATATCTATGGATGTTTTGGATCTTTTTGGACCTTTGTGAGCATTCTCAGATCCTCCTAGATCATTCCTCAGATTGGAAGACTTTTGGATCACCAAAACTTTACTCAACAACTAAGTGAGAGTAGAGTTTCCTCACCGTTTTGATATCCATCCATTTGTATTTACTTTGTTTTACCCCTTTAAGATCACCAACTCATAGATATTCCACATCAACTCATTGTGAAGTTTTGATCCTTCTATCGAGAATGACATATTCTTGTAGCTCATCCAAATATTCTGGAGAAAAAACATCAATTGTTGGAATCTTAATAATTGAATCTTCATCCATAATCATAAGTGACTCACAAAGCTTCAAATTCTCAATATTTACCACTGAATACATTTGCATGTAGGTTGCTAGATCTAAACAAAAGGCATTAGTACCAATCTTCTCTAAGATCTTGAATGGACCATATTGGATTAGCCTTATATTTTTACCTTCACATTTGATCCTATCTTTGTTGATATGTAGCCATACTTGATCGCCGACTTCGAATTCATGACCAACCCGATGCTTTTCATGAATTTCCTTATACTTGGCTTGGATCTTCTCCAATTGTTCATGTATTGCTTGATGTGCCTATTGAATCTTTTGAATGAACCTTTTATCTTTATCTCTATAATCTTGTCCATATTCTTGATTTGTTTTGCCAAAAACAAATTCCATATGTGATTTAGGAAAGTACCCCAAACATACTTCAAAAGGATTTTTCTAAGTGGATGAATGCATGGCATGATTATAGGCATGTTGGATATAAGGTAATTTTTCATCACATAATTTAGTATGTTTTTTTAAGTATCCTCGAAGTAGATGTACCACTATGTTTTTTACTACATTTGTTTGTCAATTTGTTTGTGGATGAAAAGTCATTCTCTTCTTCAATTCAGTGTCCATTAGCGCCCCTGAATGAGACCAAAACTTTCCCAAAAAGGGAGAGTCTCAATATGATATAATATAAGTGGGAATTCCAAAATGAACCCATACATTAGAAAAGAACATATGTGATGTATGTTCATTTGTGACCTGTTTCATGCATGACATTAGAATACAGATCTTGTTAAAATTTTCCACCATGGAATAGAGATAATCATGACCTTTACTGGACATCGGAAAACCCCCTACAAATTCCATGGAGATAATTTCCCATGTCTATGAAGGTATCAGAAGTGATGTATATAATCATAGTTTTATGTTGCTAGGCTTACTTGTGGCACACATGACACGCCCTTTGATATAATTGGAAACTATCTCATTCATCTGAGGCAAATAACAATACCTTTGTAACTAAGCTATTGTATTACCAGCCCCAAAATGACCAGAGATGAGAGATGTATGAGCTTCTTTGATTACATTCGCTCTTTCATATCTTGGTATACATAGTTTTCCAAGATGATACAATAAACTCTCATGCACATAATAGTCTAACTACTAATTTTCGTGAGTTAATGCATCATACACTTCTTTAAAATCATCATCCCTAGCATATTGTTTTGCATAACTTTCATGTGCTAAAGTATTATACTTGAGTATTTTAGATGCATTAATCACTGATCTTGATAACATATCTACAACCTTATTATGATTACCCTTCTTATACTTGATTACCTGATGAAATTGTTATAGAAAACCCATCCACCTCATGTGTCGTGACTATTGTAGCTTGGTATGTGACTTGAAATACCATAATGGATGATGATCTGTATGAATGATTGTCTCATTTCCCATTAAGTAATGATTCCATTTCTTTACACTTTGTACCAACACATACAATTCCTTATCATATGTTGGATAAGTTAATCACAGGTTGAGTGAAATTTTAAGAATGATAACATACAGGTTTACCTCGTCACATCAATACTACGCCCATGGCATATCTTCTTGCACTGGTTTGAATCTCAAATGGTTGTTGTAGATGTGGCAACGCCAGAACTGATGCAGTGTTTATCTTTTTATTCAATGTCTCAAATGTTTTCTATTGCTTGCCTCCCCATTGAAAGACATGTTTAGCACTCATAATGCATGTAGAGGTGTGGCTATGTCTGAGAAACTAGCAATGAATTTCCTCCAGTATTATATTTCTCCTAAGAATCTCCTGACTTTAGTGACAGTAGTTGGCTTGGTCCATTTCACAATGACTTCTACTTTTTTAGGATCTATTTTTAACTGACCATTCCTTACAATGTAACCCAAATATACCAGATAATTTTATCCAAACCAACACTTAGACAAATTGATATACAGATTCTCCTTCTTCAAGAGTTCAAAGACTATCTTGACATGCTTTATATGATCTTCCCATCTTCATCTAAAGATAAATATATCATCCAAATAGACAATAAAACAATCATCTATGTAGGGTATGAACACATCATTCATCACTCTCGTAAAATTTGTTGGTGCATTACATAACCCAAATGGCATAACCAACCATTCAAACAAGCCATGTTTGGTCTGGAAAGTAGTTTTCCATATGTCGCCTTCTGCAATTTTGATCTAATGGTAACCACTTCGCAAGTCCAACTTAGTGAAATACAAAAAAATCTTTAATTGATCTAATAGATCATCTGTTCTTGGAAGAGGATAATGGTTCTTTACTGTAATATTGCTCAGGGGTCGAAAATATATACACATCCTCCACATGTCATCTTTCTTAGGAGCTAAAACAGTAGGAGAACCACATGGAGAGGAGCTTTGTCTGATGATTCCTTTATCGAGAAGCTCCTGAACTTGCTTCTTGATTTATGCATTATTGATTACTAATGACCTATACATCCAATATTCAGAACAAGAGCATCTTGCTGCAAATATATTCCATGTTCAACCTCTCTTTTCAGAGGAAACCATGTAGTTTCCTGAAACAACTCATCATAATTAGATATTATGTTGATCAATTCCTTCTTATGATTTAGATTACAAATTGCTAAAGCATATGTTAAATCTTCTCCTTTCTTTTTCACTATCATGAGATCACAATATTTACTTGCACTCACGAGTCTTTTCATTTTCCCCATGCTCACTAAAGAAACATTAGTTTTGATGTGATGAGATCTAAAAATATATTCAATCCCATCCTTGAGAAGGTGATATTTTCTCCCTTCTCGGTAGAATACAACCTTTCTGTCAAATAGATATGGACTACCCAAGACAATGTCAAAAATGTCAAGAGGCAAAACATATAACTCGACCTCGTCAAAGAACTTGGTTTTAATTGCAAACCTAATCTTACATTGCTTTGTCACTTTCAACTTAGCATTGTAACACACCCAACCTAATAGATATGGATTTTTATGAGGTGTCATCTTCAATCCCATCTTCTTAACAATTTCTTTAGATATTACATTAACTTGAAATCCGCTGTCGAATAAATTATATATCTTTGTATGTTTGAATATAACTCTGACATGAAAAATCTTTCTCATTTTCTTATGATCAATATCACTTTCTTCCTTGGTAGATTGCACTGAATAATTTTAACTGATAGTCGATATATCTTTTCTTCCTATGGCCATGATCTTGGATTCATCTCTAGAATCTAACCCTAGATCTTGATGAGTTGATGTAGCAGTCTTCTGCTTCCCTTTATCCTTGAATTTCTTCGGTCATAATTCTGGATGAAGCTATCAACACTGTGATTCCTCATACCCCTTTCTGTTATAGTGGGAACATGTAGGTATTCCCTCAGCTTTCTTCAGTGTGGTTTATTTTTTACTCTTCCATTTACCTTTCGATTTTTTTCAAACTTGAATGGCTTCTTATCTTCACTCCCATGCTTACCCTTACTAGCCTATAGATGTGCATCTTGTAACCTTATCAATGTTAGTAGGACTAAACATTAAAATAGTGTGACCAAGATATGATTCCATGCCACCAATGTACTTCAGAAGAGTTTCATGAGTATACAACATAATTCCTATGGATAATACCTTTTGTTTTACATCCAATGTATATTATTGAATATTTTTTCCTTTACCCTATCTCAGATGCTTCCACTCGATCATTGTTGTTTGTGTATGTTCCAGTGGATAGAATTGTTTTCTTATAGCCTTAGTAAACTTATCCCAAGAAGAGATTAATTTACCTTTTTGAACCAAATCAACTTCCATCTTACTCTCCCACCATATTAAGGAAGTGCCACTTAGTCGAAGAGTATCTAACTGTATCTTTGCAGCCTCATCCAGAATTCTTTGAACCTTGCAATATACCTCTATTTGATTGATCCAATTGTCCAATTTCTCGGCATTAAATTCTCCATCATAGGTCAGAAACTTGAACTTAACATCCAATTTTAGTGATGGAATATTATGGTCGTTATACTTAGAGGACATATTTCGATGAGAATATGGTTTACTTGCTTCAGAAGAAACTAATGATGATGATGATGATGATAATGGTGAAGGGGGATTTGAAGGTCCACCACCTCCACCACCTTCACCTCCTCCTTCTCCTTTTACCAAATATTCTTCGCTTATATGATTTTTAATTCTTCGTTCTAACTCATATATTGTTTCTTTCAATGATTGAAGCATAAATCTGATCTCTTCATGACTCATGGGTTGATATTCTTCTTCTCCTTTTTCGGAATCCACCTTATGTTGTTGAAATCTCTTTCCAATTTTGGACTTGTAACTTGCAATTTTTCCTTTACCAATTTTGAGTTTCTCTCTTGTAAGAATCCACTTGAAAAATACTTGTTAAACCTGCTCTGATACCAACTTGATCTGAAAAATCATTAGATGTTCATAATTTAGAATACACATAAACATCTAATTGATCTTTGAAATAAAATGATCGCTTGACGGTTTTTCAAATTACATGTGAAATAATTATATAGCCAATTCCACTTTAATGATAAATGACTTGCAAATAAATGAAATTGAATGAAAAACAATAATACAATCACATACAGAAGTTGGAAAAATCAAAGTTCAACCAATTTATGCTAACTCTCTGGGTCCACTTCCAATAGAGACTTCTTTTATTAATGCTAAAATGCTTGTTTTTTACAATGACCTTTTTAAATGTTTTTCAAGTGTAGAAATGGAGTGCACCGTTGGATTCCTGGCGAAAAACTATGCAAAATTGATATAAAATACTTGAAAATCCATCAATGTGAACCCTGACATGCTTTATAATGTAGCCTCATACCCTTCATACTCTTGGCACGCATTATGATACCAAATTATGCATATAAATGTGTGTCTTCTACATTGGGGTGTGCATCATTAAATAGGTCATGCCTCTAACCTTCTTCCCAAAATTTATGGCATACATTAAGTGCGATTTGGTTGTCTCTATAACCAAATACCAAAATTAGTGGATGGATTTAATTATAATTAGAATGTAGTTGTAACCAACTAACATTGGTGGATAGTTGGTTAGCGGAGGTTGTTTAGGATTTTTCTAAAGTGGGCAGGTCGTGGGTTCTATTCCCACCGACCGTGAATCTTTTTTGTTACAACTATATATGTACTATATATAGTCTGAAAACTATGTTATATGTGTTTCCAACTGTACAAATGATATATGGTGTAGCCTTCGTGGAATATATGGTGTGGGATATATAATATAACATAAGACCATGGAATATGGGTCGAGGGCTTAGCCCCTAATCCCACCTAAACTATACCATATTACAACTCAAATAAAAGTGTAACCACATACTTATTAAAACCATTGTTGTGGTGCGTTGGTTTGAGGGCTATGTGAAGGTTTGGGTTATGGAGGTCATGGGTTCGACCCCCAAAGACTACATAACTTTTAATATACATTGTCCAATATTGGCCAATGGGAGGCTATCATGTGGCAGCCTCTCATTGGCTCTTCAATGCCACATGTCAAATTAGGATTGAACCAATTGTCTACCACTTGTCAACTGGTGATTGGACCACCTGGATTTGTACCTTGCCTTGATCACATCCAATTAGGTGTCATGTGTCACCCTTACAGTGGTGACATGTGTCACCTTATTATTTTCCTTTGTACTTCAACTTTTGACTTTTTTGCCAAGTTTGACTGGAACTTTGACCGCTCATAACGTTTACATACAAACTCAGTTTGCGGAAACATTTGAGTCGTTGAAAAGATATCACCGAGCTCTACGCAATGATGGTGTTTTTGGGATGATTTGGAGCATTTGAATTTTGAGTATTTCTGAACCATTCTAGACCTATGTGGATGTTTATATTTTTCTGGACCACTATGAGCATTCTCATATCCTCCTAGATCATTCCTCCCCATTGGAAGACTTTTAGACCACCAAACGTTTACTCAACAACTAAGTGAACGTATATTTCCCTCACTCTACTGATCTCGATCATTTTGAATTTACATGGTTTTACCCCTTTAATACCAACTCAAATATATTCCACATCACCTCGTTGTGAAGTTCTAATCCTTCTATCGAGAATGACATATTCCTATAGCTCGTCCAAGTATTTTGGAGAAAAATCATCAATTGTTGGAAGATGAATAATTTCATATTCATCCATAATCATAGGAGGCTCATAAAGCTTCGAATTCTCAACATTTATCACTGAATACATTTTCATGTAGGCCAGTAGATCTAAACGAAAGGAATTAGTACCAATATTATCTAAGGTATTGAATGGATTGTATTGAATTCTCCTTAGTTTTTCACCTGTACCTTTCATTCTATCATTGTTGATATGTAGCCATACTTGATCATCGAATTCAAATTGATGATAAACTCGATGTTTTTCATGCCTTGCATTATACTTGGCTTGGATCTTATGTAATTGTTCCTATACTTCTTAATGTACATGTTGATTATTTGGGTTGGTTTTCATTGATGTCAACCCATGAATAAAGTCTGGTAGTGAATTCCAGTAGCACAAAGGTTTGGGTAATGGACCCAAGTTTGTTTGATGAATAATGGTATTCATTTTAAAATATGTGAAGGTAAGACTATTCTATATGGATATTAAATGGCATGCCATTTCTAGTGGTATGTGGAACATCACATAAACCTTCACGGTTAGAGAGTTATGGCCATGTGAAGTTGGAGAACCCTCATGAGTCATCTAAAATCCCCAAAAGGTCAAAGTAGTCAAAGTGGTTGCAAAGAAGAAATTATTTAAAAAATAAAGTGAAGTGATGAGTGTACTATAATTCAAAGTGGATACAAGAGAAATTATTTAAATAATAAAGTTAATGGATAATTTACTAAGTGGACAAGTGGTTAGAAGTGGGTTAGCCCTAAAATAAGGAAAGTGGCTTAAGAGATTTTATAAGGTAAATAATAAAGTGAAGTGATGAGTGTACTATAATTCAAAGTGGATACAAAATAAATTATTTAAATAATAAATTTAATGGAGAAATTACTAAGTGGAAAAGTGGTTAGAAGTAGGTTAGCCTTAAAATAAGGAAAGTGGTTTAAGATGGTTAGAAGGTAACCCCTTGAGGAAGCTACATAAAAGTATAAATAAGAGGAAAGGGTCTCCCATTTAATTACAGTTGAGTATATTGAATATCTACAAGTGATTGAGGTAACCAAAGAATATCTAAGGCAAATTTAAGAGCGAAGGTGAAGCAAAGAAGGCTGAAATTCAGGGGAGGATAAATTCTTGTGATAATGCTTTCTAAGGTATGTTATTTACAGGTCATCTCACCATTTTCGCAATAACTTTTTGTCTAGAATGATTCAAAGTTTGAAATTCAGAGGCCATTGAGGAAACATCTACAATTATATTTGATAAACATTTCAGGTTGTGGGTCATTTTATTTTCGGAGTTACACTCCATGGAAAATAGGGTTTGTGGCTAGTCCTGAAACTAGTCTAAAACAGGTGTTTTGGGTAAAAACGTCATAACTTCTTCATAACATACTCAAATTCAGTAATACAAAATTTATTGGTTCAAGAACAATCTATAGTATTCTTTTTACCATTTTCATATCGATACAACAAATATTCCATGTGGGGCATGCTCTACAAGTTCGCTCTCTAGAATAAGCCAAAATTCAACAAGGTATGCAATTTTTTCTATAACTCCTTTTCTGAGAGGTTCCAAGTAATGAAATGTGGAGGAATTGCATAAAAGACATTGAAGAACATTGTGTACCATTTTTAGATCTTTATTCATTACAGATACATAGTTATTATTATTTCAAGTTTGGGTTGTTGACTAATCCAAAATTAGTCATGTGAGACTAAAGTAAAGTTTGATGAAAATGCTAGTCTCTTGTTGTTAAAGTTAAGGAAGGTTTGCAGGTATGTGATCATATACACCAAGTCTATTATAGAGTTACAAATCATATTTGGATGATGAAATTGATGAGGGCTTTTGGTTGAGGTACATGTTGGGTACATCGTTGAGACAAGTAGTTGATGAGTTGGCACATACATGAGGTGTATAATTGATGATGTTGGTACATCTTGATGAGTCATATTTTATGTGTATTTGATGCATTATTGGTACATATTTGGTGCATATTTGGTGCACTCATTGATAGTATTAGGTTGAGGTATAGGTTGGTGCATGGTTGATGCACTTGTTTATGGTACAGGTTGATTACAGGTTGTTTGGTGCAGGTTGTTTGGTACATGTTTACAACAGTATATCTCACAGTGATAGTGTGACAGTGGTTCCACCATTCTACTTATATTTTAGTGCGATTGAATGGGGCAAGGAAAGGTGGTTGTAGCCACCTTCCAGTTGTAGCCAGAGAACATAGGGGTTTGTAGCCTCATTCTGGTTGTAGCCAGAGAATTGGAGAGTTGGAGCTTCCCTCAAGTTGTAGCCTAAAAAACTAGGGGGATGGAGCCTCCTTCCAGTTGTATATGGAAAACAAAGGAATTCGGTGCTTCCAATGAATGTACTTCTTAAATAAATATAAGAAAAGAATTATGTGGTTTTCTCCCGCTTTGGGTTTCCACGTAAAAACATTGGTGTATTGTGTACGTGTATGATTGCTCATTTTTTCACTGTTTATTTACTCTGCAACTATTGGATGATAATGCTACATTAATATAACACTTCCATTTTATGATTAAAAGGGATTAAATTGTTATATTACTGATTCACCCCCCCTCTCAGTAATCCAACAATTGGTATCAAAGTCGGTTCCTTCAGGAAACAATTTAACCACTAGAAGGAGATCATGGATTATTCTGAGAATGGAGTACCACTTTTTAATGGTTAGAATGGTTTAAAGTATGAGTTATAGAGTGGAAGGACGAAAGTATTTTTACAGGAACATGGGTATTATATTTGGCTATCAGTCATTACAGGATATGATAGTTCAAAAAGGGAAAAGACTGCAGCCAAGAAGGAATTGAAGAAGAATAAAAAAATAGCAATGGATTTCATTTGGGAAGGATTACCTATTACAGTAAGAGAAAAGGTTGGTATAATGTTCATCAGCCAAAGAAATTTGGGATAAGTTACATGACATATATTCTTCACCCATTGCAGATTCAGAGAATGCCAAAGAAGATGTAGGTATAGATCAAGAAGAAATATGTTCACCATATCAAACAGATTCAAAAGATGAAGAGTACAGAATCAACAGAGGTATGTTGTTTTGCTTTAATTTTGAAAAACATGGACATCTTTAAATAGAATGCCATGATAGAAATGAGACAGAAAAACTAATTGAAAATGAAGACAATTATGAAGTGGAATTGATTAGTGCTTTAGATGAACTAAGAAAAGAAAGAGAAGAAAACAAGTCACTCAAGAAAAAGTTGATGAAACAAAAGGAAAGTGTTCACATTTTTTAAGTAGCCCAACGGGTCATCGAGAACTTAAGAACTCATCTAGAAGAAGACAGAAAGATAGAAGAAAATCTTGAATATAAAAAACAGTATTTGGAAGCCAACATAGCAGCACAGAAGGAAGAAGCGGAAATGAGAGAGAAGATATTGACAGATCATCTTAAGGAAAGAACTAATGATCTAAACCAGCCTAAGGTAAAGTTTGGTCAATAAGAGAAAGGACTTGAAGAAGAAATAATCACATTAAAAATACATCTTGAAGAAGCGAAAAGAACAGAAGAAGTCATGAAGTCTCAGATAATGAAGAAAGAATAATAGGTTGAGAACCTTGAAGAACAAGTTGTCACATTGAGAATTAAAATCGTCAAGCTCAACAAGAACGTTTAAGAGAGAGAAACATCAACGTTAGTTATAAAGAATGAAGAGAAGCACTCTAGGTTGCTAGAAAAGAAGAATGAAGAAAATAGAAAGAGTTATGCAGAATTACTCAAAGGAAGGAATCATGGTCAACCAAAATCTAAGAAAACTATTGAAGATACATCTTCAAGAATACCATCCATGTTCAAGCCACAAATAAGCCTCAATCATGATCATGATCAGTCAAGGCAGAAATTCAGAAGGACCACACCACAAAGAAAATCATTCACTCCCAGGCATGCAAATTTCTTTTATGGTCATTGTTTTTATTGTACTAATTTTGGACATAAGGTTGCATATTGCAGGGATTATAAAATAAATGTTCAAGCAAGAAATGCCTATGTGGCCCCACGTAACATTGAATGCTACAAATGTCATAACTATGGACACATAGTTAATGATTGTAGAAGCATGAACAATACTTCCATGAAAGAGAACATTGATATCAGATATAAGAAATTATGGATAAGAAAACATGAAGAACATGTGAACAAATACAAGGTACCGGATATCACAAGATTGACAATAAAACAAGATGAAGAAAATTATATAGAGAAAAATAAAGATGTCAGATACAGAAAGGTTTGGAAAATAACTGAAACAAAAGAAGGACATGTAAATAAGGAACATGTTCAAGAGATTGTACTTTTAGGAATTGTAGTGAGAGATTCATCCACAGAAAAAAAAAAAAAAAAGTTAGATATCAGAGAGATGATGAATCTACCAATGAAGATGATGATGAATACACATTAGAGAAGAAATTATTTTGAGCCATTCGGCCTAGAGACTCCCAAGTAATATGAATATTAGATAGGAGGAGTCTATGTGATAGTTGTGACAGACCAAAGAATCATCCTTTGAGCAGCTTGCAGAGTTTGAGAAGACAGATCTAGAGCAGTCAGTTAGCAGAAGTACAACCAGTTGTAGTAGTGAAGAAATCATGATAGCATAGTGATAAATGGG
The DNA here is from genome assembly GCA_009831015.1 of Picea engelmannii. Taxonomy (NCBI): domain Eukaryota; kingdom Viridiplantae; phylum Streptophyta; class Pinopsida; order Pinales; family Pinaceae; genus Picea; species Picea engelmannii. The sequence continues at coordinate 701,714 of ML778896.1, forward strand.
TCAGCATTATGGACAGTTGTGCGTTAGATTGTTGGACAGTGTGGAAAGTGATCCGGATTTATGTAGGAACACAATGAAATATAGAAATACACATAAACGCAGAGATGTAGAGGAAATAAGACTTCATTTCATTAAAAACAAATGACAGAAATATGCTTGTAGACAGAATGGAAATAAACTAGCTAGGGCGTTGGTAGCTTATCTCTGAGAAGAGATGTGGCGGCTACTGGCCTCTGAACTATGTTACAATGAGGCTCGAAGGCCTATTATTATTGAGAAACAATGGAAAACCCTAAACATCCAAATACCTAACCCTAGGAGATGAAACGCCAATACTTTGGGCCTCATTTGGGTAAATTGGTACATCAACTTACCAGGGACGTAACTTTGGCATACGATCTCCGTTTGATGTGCCCAATACCTCGTTAGAAATATCTATCCGAGGACTACAACTTTTGAGTGAGAAACATTGATCTACAATCCATGTAGCTCCCTGTTTTCTCAAAAAACGTTGTTTAGGGCCTCAAAACGGCTCTGGAAGTTTAGGACCCGAAAAACTACTAAAAATAGTAAACTATGCGGAAATTGAAAAACTAAAAGAAGAAATGGTGGGGGTCCAAGTGGAATAGGTGGGTGGCCACCAATATCCACCTGGATCAGAAAGATATGGATTTGTAATAACACTTATCAAGTTTGGACAGATATATGACAGTGGACGAGAGCATGGATTCATAGATTGGTTTAGAGACTGGTCCAGAGACAAAAGAACATTATCATAATGGATGATAATTACACAAGAAATGACTCGAACAATGCTAATGGATTCCAAATTGACAGATATTTTTTCTGGACACATGTAGTGCATACAACAGTTCACATTCAAAATAGAGTAATGCTCAGAAAAAACAATGAAAAAACTTCCTACAAGATATGGAAAGGAAGACCAACAAATGTGAAGCACTTCATATTATTTGGAAGAAAATTCTACATCAAAATAGAATATGGAAGAATGGGAATGTTTGACTCTCATGTGGACAAAGGAGTACTTGTTGGTTACGCAAATACAAGGAAAGAATACAAGTTTTACAATTTGAGATTGAAAAGAGTTATGTATTGCATCAATGTAACAATTGATGAAACAGGTGGACAAGAATCAAAGGAAGAAGAAAATGAATCAATGGAATAGCTTTACGAAGAAGAATAAGATCAGATAGAAGTAGAAGAGAAGGTTTATCAAGTTCCTCCAAAGACACCTGGCAAACAAGTACAGAAGAATCATCCTTCATATCATATTATCAGAAACAAGGATGCAGGAGTTGAGACTAGAAGAATAATCCATTCACCAGAACAAATGCACCTAGAACTCTTATCTACGATTGAACCAAACAATTTTGAAGAGGCCAGCAAGGATGAATTCTAGAATAAGGCCATGGATGAAGAATTGGATCAAATAGAGAAGAATGACACTTGGTAATTGGTTCCAAGACCAAAGAATAAGAATGTGATTGGCACAAAGTGGGTTTTTCAGGAATAAATTCAATGAATATGGACATGTTACAAGGAACAAATCTAGATTGGTATATGGATAGGTTGAAGGAATCGACTTTGAAGTGACATTTTCCCTAGTTGCCAGAATGGAAGCAATTTGATTTCTCTTAACTTATGCATACTCCAAGAATATTAAAGTGTATCAGATGGACATGAAATTATCTTTTTTGAATGGGGAACTTGAAGAAGAATTCTACATTGAACTACCAGAAGGATTTCAGTTGTCAAAGAACGCAGATTATGTGTGCAAATTGAAGAAGGCCTTGTTTGGTCTAAAAAAGGCTCCTAGAGCATGGTACTCTAGACTCGATAAATATCTGTAGCAGGTAGGATTCAAAAGAGGAAGTGAAGACAACAACCTTTGCATCAAGGAAACTCAAGATAGTATTTTATTAATTGAAGTTTATGTTGATGATATTATTTTTGGTAGAAATGATGACAGTTTTAGCCATAAATTTGCAAATCATATGAAGAATGAATTTGAAATGTCATTACTTGGAGAACTATCCTTTTTTCCGGGTCTTCAGATATGTCAAAGCAATCAAGGATTTTTTATTTCTCAAACTAAGTATATCAAATAAATGCTAAAGAGGTTCGGAATGGAAAATTGCAAACCAGATACCACTCCTATGAAAATCAGTTGGAAGTTAAGCAAATTTGATGATTCAAAGTCTACATACCAGAGGAAATACAGGTCAATGATTGGTAGCTTACTATATGTGATAGTATCTAGACCAGATGTAATGTAGGCAGTAGGATAGGTGGCACGATTTCAAGCAGCACCAAAGGAATCACATGTATTAGCAGTGAAGAGGATTTTCAAATATCTCAAAGGAACAGAAGAGTTTTGATTATGGTATCCAAAAGGAAAGGATCTATCACTTATTTCCTACACATATGCAAACTGGATAGGTTGCATTGATGACCGACGAAGCACCGGCGGAGCAACATTCTACTTGGGTGAGTGTTTAGTATCTTGGCTAAGCAAGAAACAATCATCAATATATTTATCTACATGCGAAGTAGGGTATATTGCAGCAACAAGATGTTTTACTTAGGTTCTATGGATGAAACAAACTTTGACAGATATACAGGTTAAGTATGATGAGCCCATTCCAATCTATTGTGATAATACAAGAACCATTAGTATCTCAAAGAACCTGGTGATGCACTCCAAGACAAAGCACATTCCAATAAAGTATCGCTTTCTATGGGAACAAGCTGCAGAGAAGAATATCAGAGTTGAATATGTGGGCACAAAAGAACAAGTGGAAGACATATTTACAAAACTGTTTCTACAAGAAGCCTTTGAGTATCTTTGCCAGAGACTCGAAGTAATTTCTACTCCAAAATGAATGCTTTTGCATGCTTATCTTATATGTCTTAGATTTACATAAGGAAGAACCATAAAGAGGATATTTTAGGTTGGCAGATCTGTTTCAGGAAGAGTTCAATCAGGGGGAGCAACCCCAGATGGAAATATACCTTTGGCATTGATGACAAAGGGGGAGTGATTTATCAGATGCAAAGTTAAATGCTTGGAGAAAGAGCACAAAGCTATGGTTCCAGGGGGAGCGATGGTCACAGGGGAGAATGAGTGATATGACTTAATTATTGCATCATATTGTTTTCATCAATGAAAAAGGGGGACATTTTTGATTATTTGGGTTGGTTTTCATTGATGTCAACCCTTGAAGAAAGTTCAGTAGCGAATTCTGGTAGCACAAAGGTTTGGGTAATGGACCCAAGTTTGCTTGATGTATAATGGTATGTGTTTCAATATATTTTAAGGTAATACTATTCTATATGGATAGTACATGTCATGCCATTTCCAGTGGTATGTGGAATGTCACATAACTCCTCACAGTTAGAGAGTTATGGCCATGTGAAGTTGGAGAACCCTCATGAGTCATATAGAAGCCCCAAAAGGTCAAAGTAGTCAAAGTGGTTGCAAAGAAGAAATTATTTAAATAATAAAGTGAAGTGATGAGTGTAATATAATTCAAAGTGGATACAAAATAAATTATTTAAATAATAAATTTAATGGAGAAATTACTAAGTGGACAAGTGGTTAGAAGTGGGTTAGCCCTAAAATAAGGAAAGTGGTTTAAGAGATTTTAGAATGTAAATAATAAAGTGAAGTGATGAGTGTACTATAATTCAAAGTGGATACAAAATAAATTATTTAAATAATAAATTTAATAGAGAAATTACTAAGTTTACAAGTGGTTAGAAGTGGGTTAGCCCTAAAATAAGGAAAGTGGTTTAAGATGGTTAGAAGGTAACCCCTTGAGGAAGCTACATAAAAGTATAAATAAGAGGCAAGGGTCTCTCATTTAATTACACTTGAGCATATTGAATATCTACAAGTGACTAAGGTAACCAAATTATATCTAAGGAGAATTTCGGAGGGAAGGTGAAGCAAAGAAGGATGAAATTCAAGGGAGGATAAATTCTTTTGATGGTGCTTTCTAAGGTATGTTATTTACAGGTCATCTCACCATTTTCGCAATAATTGTTTTCTGGAATGATTCAGACCACAAAATTGGGAGTCCATTGAGGAAACATATCCAAGTAGTTGTGATAAATAATTTATCTTATGGGTCATTGTATTTTTGGAGTTACACTCCATGGAAAATAAGGTTTGTGGTTAGTCCTGAAACTAGTCTAAAACAGGTGTTTCGGGTAAAAATGGCATAAATTCTTCATAACAGATAAAACTCAGTAACAACAAATGTATTGTTTATAGTATAGTCTTTAGTATTCTCTGTACCATTTTTATATCCATAAAACAAATATTCTTTGTGGGGCATGCTCTACAAGTTCGCTCTCTAGAATAAGCCAGAATTCAACAAGGTATGCCATTTTTGATATAACTGCTTTTCTGAGAGGTTCCAAGTAGTGAAATCTGGAGGAATTTCATAAAAGACACCGAAGAACATTGTGTGACATTTTTAGATATTTTTTCAATACAGGTAAATAGTTATTATTATTTCAAGTTAGTGTTGTTGACTAATCAAAAATTAGTCATGTGAGACTAAAGTAAAGTTTGATGAAAATGCTAGTCTCTTATTGTTAAAGTTAAGGAAGGTTTGTAGGTATGTGATTGTTACACCTCAAAATTACTCACTTCGATAGTGTTGCAAGTGTTGTCATTACAAGTGTTGTAAGTGTCACATCTTGTCTGCAAGTGTTGCATCTTGACTAAAACTGTCATAAGTGTTGCAAACATCATAATGCCATCTTTCCTATGTCGTGTCTCTAACGACATCATGGAGACACTTAAGACACCTCAAAGGCTAGTTTGGAAGAAGAGAAATCGGTTGACAAGGAGTACAAACCTTTTTCCATTTAAAGAACCACTAAAAAATGAATTTTGGAGAGGATCACTCCCCTACCCACTGTCAGGGAGTGCTAGCGCTCCCTGGGCCTCTTTGGGGGAGCATTTGAGCGCTTTGTGCACCCTTATGGGGGAGTGCTACCCTTTTCTGAGAAATGTTTGGGTTTGTTGAGGCAAATTAGGGTCTCAAGGAGGTTGGATTCAAATAGATGGCCAAGGCATGATCTTAGGGAAGATCCTCAACTGAAGGAGAGGAATCCTCAACTTATCCCAAAGATCTCTCAAGTGGTTACACCTCTCCAAGGTTATATAAGGAGGCTTTCTCATGGTGAAAGGGTACATGATAGATGGAAGAAGAGAGATTGAGAATTACATAAAACTTATGATCTCATGAGTGAGATGTCATCAAAGACATCAGTGGAGGTTATTTGAGAAAAGGGGTTGGACAAGGAGAACTGGAAGAAGCTGTTGCACTTTCATCCAAAGAATTGTAAGTTCTTTTACATGTTCTCATTAATAATCAATGATTGGCCTGTTTCTTTCAAAATTGTGCTTGTTCCACATGATTTTGTCTGCAGTAGATGGATCCATTTTTGAGTTAATCTCAGTAGAGTAGGAAGTCTTTTGTACCTTTGTTTGTTTTACAGGACCTATCGGGGAGCTCAGGATTGAAGCTCAACCTGGACTTTGCAAGGACAAACGTTGTTAATAAGGTACATATCTTTCTCCTTCTCTTTCATTTATTATCCTGATTGAATCTAAAAGGAATTCAGTGTCCATGTTAATCACTTTTCTGTCTTGGCCTTAGAAGTCTAGAGACCAAGAGGGAATCCACTTGTCCGCAGGGGGATTCACCTATAACAGAAAATGGCGACTCCATTAGGGAAGAGCTTTGATTTTTGCTTTCATTAATAGATATTGTTGTGACCCTTTTCCCACTCACTTGAACTTCTCCATATTGTCTTTTTTATTCTTATATTTGTTTGTTTTCCTCTTTATGTCATCATGATCACCATGATTGACTGAATTTCCTTGATTTTTTTAGTTTCTGGACATTTTTCTGAGCTTTTGTAGTAGAGCGCTCCCCTACCCTTGCTATCAGAGCGCCAACACTACCTAGTGGTCTTACACATAGTGTTGGAGCACTCTGGTACCCCTTACACCAGAGCGCTACCCCATTTTCAGTGAAAAACCCTCTAGTTTTTCAATTTCTGGGTTCAGTTTTTGCCTTTTGCATTTGCTCAGGGTCTCATACTCTCAGTCCATCTTGGTATTGACCTTCAACACCTTGTTTTCTAAGGATTCATCCTCTTTTGTTTGGATTTTTTTGACACTTATCCTTACTTTGCAATAACTATTTGTCATTCATGATTTGAAGTTAATTTGTCATTTTCTTCTCATTTATCTCAGTGAGTGAAAACTTTGTAACGAGTTTCAAAGGTCTTTTGTACTTTTCTTTCTGATCTTTGAGTCATCTTGTCCAAGCTCTTTCTCCTTCCTTTTTCGTTTTTGTCTTTCTGTTTCTTGTTTGATCAGAACAAGGGTGTCTTTTGGTTTATGTGAAGTTTGCTTCCATATTGATTAAATCTCACAACTCTTGAAGTCTGATTAGCATAGGAAGATTTACATCTATTGGTTATCAGTCACATATAAACATTTTAGCATTGCATTGGATTCCTTATTGAGGACTATTGCATGAGGTCATTGCATCTTAGTGGTTGACAGTGAAAGGAAAATCCTTCTCCTTCCCTTAATTAGACATTCATGGAAAGAAAAGATTGCTTATCATTTCTTATGCATGTTTTGGGAACTGAGTCATAATCTCATCAGTCTTCACTCTCATACACCTCTGAGTAAACAACAACCTTAAAAATCAAGCGCTAAACTAAAAATTGATTAGACATTTTTATATTTTCTGGTAGAAAACCTACATTAGATTTGTTGTAGGGCTTTGGAATAGGTGTGAAAGATAACTTTCCAAAGATGAAAACAAACATAAGGTCTTGTGTTAGGGAGCGGTGAAATCCAATTGCTGCATTTTTTTTTGGGAAGCCCTTCTCACACAAGGGTAAATTACGAGGTCGCATTGAGACTAGCAGAGTTACTCACCCTACTTTGTTGGCCTTGGTGTAGAGATTGTGCATATTATGGGGGTCGCTTGAAGGTATACCCACAATGATGAGTGGAAGCCTTTCAAGTTGATTTTGGGCTAGATACCCTACCCTTGTGCATGGATCGGACTGTCGATTGTTTCCCCAGGAATCACTGTTGTAGTTGGTAACCTTAGTGGCCTATATCTTTAGGGTCTTTACACAAGGTGACTATGGAGGGGCAAGTCTTCACGGTACCTAGAATCGACGTTGGCTAGACTCACTCGGGCTCCTTGGAGGGTATACCCACGATTATGTGTGGGATCTTGCACCAGGGTGTAAGTCCATTAAGCAGGTCGTCAACGTAACTTTTCCACCCGCTCTATCTCAGCCCCTTCTTAATTTGTTTCTGTGACGTTTGATTTCATCACCAACTAGTGTGCTCATCGTGAGAAGGTTTTGTTTGCTTGCTTGCCTACTAGATTTTTAGCGTGTGTTGTTTGTTTTACTTAGTAGACCTTAGGTCAAGTCAGTTTTAATGGAATCAACTCTTGGGAGTACCAATGGAGGAACCCCTTATTCTGGGGACCCTTTCACCTTTCCTTCTTTTGGAAACTTTGGTCCTCTATACATTGCCACATTGAGTCTTACAGGACTCACCATTGGATTACCGGTTTGGTTATTCCCCACTCCGGTGATATCAAATCTTCCCAATGCTTCAATTGCACCTACTAATTTAGGTTTCAACACACCACCCACACATCAACCTCATGTCAACCTTTCTCCTTCTTTGCCCGTCAAGTCTCCTTCCATTTCTCCTTCTTCGCCTAGTGAAATCTCTCATGCAAATAGCCAAGTTGATCAGAAGAAGAAGAAACGAAAAGAGAATAATAAGAAGAGCCAAAAAAGGACCAAGGCTCCAACAACATCAAATGTTGGATCCAAGCAACCAGCTACTATTAATAGTATTGGGAGTGTTGACAAGGTCAACAAACTTAAAACAAAGAATCCAAAACCCAAATTCCCTTCGAGTCTTTGTAAGGGTGACCACTTTCTGAGGGATTTCCCTGGTATTCCCAAGGTCTTAGAAGTGTGGTCCTCCACATCATCGGCCCCTGCTAGTCATGTCGGTGATACCCCATCAACTAGTGAAGTTAAGGTTGGTAAGAAGAAGACAATTGTCAAATTCCCTTGTATGTTATGCGAAGGTGATCATTATTCTCACCTTTGTCCTCGCATGGATGAGGCTTCTTCTCTTTTGGAAAAACTTCAACTTCCAAAAGGTTATTGTAATCTTTCTCCCAACCCATCGTTAGTTGATGGGCTGGTCAATCTGGTGCCATCCCGGATCAATCCGGTTGATCAGGTGGTCAATCTAGTTTCATCCTCGGTTCAACCACTAACCAAAGCGGCTGATCCATTTATGTCATCGATCAACCCCACTTTTCATCTGAAAAGTGAAACCCAAGTGACTGGTCCAGTCCCATCATTGGTCAGTCCCACTCATCCTCTCAAGAGTGTCAAAGTGGTCGATCCGACCCCGCTATCTGTCGATCCCACTCCTCCCTTGAGGAGTGCTAAAGTGGTTTCTCCGGTTACTTCATCAGTCAATCCCACTCCTCTTCTAACGAGTGCCAAAGTGACTGATCCAATCCCTTCTACGGTTAGTCCCACCCTTCATTCGAAGAGTGTCAAAGTAGTTTCTTTGGTTACATCATTGGTCAATCCCACTCTTCCTTTGAAGAGTTCCAAAGTGGTCGATCCAATCCCATCATTGATCGATCCTACTCTCCCTCTAGAGAGTAAACCCGATACCACCCACGTTTTTCTCATTGGTACAGAATCTCCCATGCCGGGGGGAAATCCTCCTTCTCCTGCGAAACCCCCACCACGTAATGAGGCCATCCTTTTTTATTGGGGTGTGTTAATTGGGCCTCATGTTCCCTCTCACATGCCTTTCAAGATTACAGTAAAATTTTGTGGTCGATACATTCCTCAGACGTTAATAGATGAGGGTTTGTCCGTTAGTATTTTTTCCTCTATTGCTTGGAAATCTTTGGGTTATCCTAAGCTTGTGTTATTTACCCAGACTCTATTCTCTTTCAACAGAAGAACCAGTCACCCTTTAGGGATCCTTCCTCAGTTTCCTGTAACTTTGGGAGTGAAAACTATCTTCATTGATGTTATGGTAGTCCAGGACCCCTTGGATTTCTATTTACTCCTTGGGTCTGATTATACCTATGCCATGAAAGCTATTGTGTCCACTCTTTTTTGTGTGATATTTTTCCCGCACGATGGAAGAATAGTGACTATTGATCAAATTTCGTTTGTTGGCCCTAACTTGACCATCAACCCAATGACTTCCCTAAATAGTTCTTATCTGCAGTCGGTATCACCCCTACCATAGGTCAACTATGTGGCATTGTCTCCCATGACTTCAAATTTCTATGAATTGGATCCAGTAGTTGACATGGTGATCTCTTCGGTAGGGTTATTGGAGCCAGATCTCCTTACCCCTGACGAGACCCTCGACATGTGTTCCTTCCAGAGAATTCTTCTTCCATCCAGTGAAGATCTCTTGGAATCCATGACTGAGTTTTGTCCATTGACATGGTGTCCTTCCAGAGCCTTATCCTCTTGGAAGACTTGATCAAGAAGAGGTCATGAGCATATTTTTCCTCTCTGTGGCAAGCTCGTTAAAAAATGAAACAATGGTTATGAGCATAGTTTTTCCTCTCTGTGGCAAGCTCATTAAAAAATGAAACAGAGGTTACGAGCATAGTTTCCCTCTCTATAGCAAGCTCATTAAAAAATGAAACAGAGGTTATGAGCATAGTTTTCCTCTTCGTGGCAAGCTCGTTTAAAAAATGAAACAAAAATCTGGGGATTGAACCTGGAACCTTGAGCATAGTTCTTTTCTTGTGTCAATCTCGTTAAAAAATTAAACAATCACCTTCCTATCAAATTGAGTCTTTCACCAGATCTCGTAGATGTCGAGTCGAGTCTTTCGTTAGGTCTCATTTTTTGAACCTTCATTTCATCCACCTGTATCCTTTTTCTCCATATAGTACAGAAATTGGTGACAACCTCAAAGTCGGTGAATGAATTGACGATTAGGGGGCATGTCTGTTGGTTGTGGAGCCTGATTATCTTCTTGATGCAGAGGTCCCTTGCTTTCAGCCGTGTTTATACCCCATGAAGTATTTACACCCCAAAAGTATGTACACTCTTCCACGCGGGGGAGTGCAGAGGGGGGGTACCCCCTCTACGGGGTCCATCCCCCTGGCTGGGGGGTCTGGGGGCAAACGGGCCCCCAGCGGGGGTTCGGGGGCAGCATCCCCCGATGGGGGTTCGGGGGCGAAGCCCCCGAAGAAAAAATTGCCTTATAAAAGTATATGGTAATTTCATTGTAAATCCGGACCGTTCATTATAAGGTCGCAGATCTAACGGTAGAGATTATGTTAGGGTTTTTTGCCCTAGAAGGCAACCCTCTTTTATGACGGAAATGTATTGCGGCTATGTATGAGAGCGAATATTGTATTCTGAGAGAGGACACTATGAGAGAAAGAAGAGGAAGTTACAGCGGGTTTTGCTGTAGGTTGCATCCCTTCATTTGTTGGATAATAATAAAGGAAGGACCTGGCAATTTCTCTGGTGGACGTAGCCCACACTGAGTGAACCACGTAAATCTGTGTCTCTCTTGTATTGTGTGTCTTCTATGTTTTTGTTTATGCATTTGTTTTGTTTTATTGCTCCGTGGTCCTGTTTTTCTAACAATGTCTCCAACTTTTAATGATCATTCTGGAGTTAAGCCACTAGCTTTGCAAGCTAGGGGCATATCGATCTTAGTCTTTGTTCTTTCTCGTGCTTGAAAAAAAATGAAAATGCAAATGGGCAAAATTTTATCTCTTTTTCGAACTCGCATGGTTATACAAAAAAGGAACCCCTTGGAGTCCTCTTTGAGCTCTTTTCAGACTCTATAAACATGAAAAGATTGTTGAGTATTCTTGCTTCCTTTCCCACTCGTTAAAAGCATTGAAAGGGCGTCTTTCGAGTGATAATTTATCTCTTTTTCAACCTCGTGAGACTAACATTACGAAAAAGGACAACATTGGAGTCGTATTTACGTTGTTTTCAGACTCTCTAAATATGAAAACCACCGAGTTTACCTTCTCTAGACTCGTTAAACATTCATACACTGAAGGGATCATATGAGACTGAACCCTTACTTCTTCCAATTCGCTAAATAAAGGAAGAAGGAGTTACTGAAGGTAAGTTATATTGAGCATGTGTTACCCTCCTCGAGCTCGTTAAACCGAAAAGAGGTACTTGTCTATCTGGATGGGGGAAAAATTGAAAGAAACAAGACAAGCTATTTTTAAGAAATTTACTGGTAACCTTACATTCTCCCTTGAACACGACATTTTATATTTACACGCATTTCAATCTGCTGAACCTATGCACTGAACCAAGCCTCTGAGTTTCTTTTACTCTTTTGGTTCACCTAACGAAAGTCACAGCATCCACTACATTATCAAGTTTTGGTCTATGTCAAGTTTTTTTTGTCATGCCTCAGTGTTCAAGGGAAGTATCTGCCTCGAGAGTCAGCCATTACAAATATCCTATTTCAATACCCATGTCAGTCCATGTTCATTTGATCCACCAATTACATATCTGTGTTTGTTTCGTGTCGTTGATGGGGGATACATCAAGGCACTCCTTCGATGATTCTATTCCTTTTGACTTCAGCACATTATCCAGAAGCTAGACTTAGAAACCAATTAGTACTTTGGGACCTGCATGTCTCAATGGGAGGCCTCCTCAGATCCGATAGTAGGTTTACATCATTGACCTCTGATTGGATGATTCCATGGATGTTCGACTTCATCTCATCCATTCACATTCATTGGAATGTAATAGAGTACCTTGGGAATCATTGACATCAATGGTGATCTCCCTCGCGCTTGTTAACGGTTTACCTCATTGACCAGTAATCAAGTGGTCTCTTCCATGTTCGACATCAGGACATCTATTCACATGGTTAGAATCATACTACATAGATATTGGTAAGAATACCCTGGGTTGAGCCATTCACTTTGATCTATACTTTGCCCAGGTTGCGATGGATTTTCTCTTGAACTATGACACATATATTGTTACATAGATCCACTTTGTATTGGTCGTGGCTATGTCTTGTCATCTCGTAGATCCTCTTTGTATTCTTCGTGGCTATGATCAATTTAGGTCATAGAAGTATATATCCACATTGTCTCTTCAGTGGCTATACCATTTTTTCAATATAATTATGGATCCGTGGAGTATTTGATGGAAACCATAACTAAAAGTCTTTATCACTCAAGCATAGGTATGCCTGCCTTGGATTTGAAACATGTCATAGTATTTGTTTCATGGTTGTGTGCAGATTTTTCCGGTTCCTCTACGTCCATACCCTTTCTCGAAAAATTCTACAAAGTACTTCAGTCATCATCGTCTTCTAACTTTGTACTTTAGGGGGCAATCTGTTACACCTCAAAATTACTCACTTCAATAGTGTTGCAAGTGTCATCATTACAAGTGTTGTAAGTGTCGCATATTGCCCGCAAGTGTCACATATTGACTATAACTGTCATAAATGTTTCAAACATCATACTTCCATCTTGCCTATGTCGTGCCTCTAACGACATCTTGGAGACACTTAAGACACCTCAAAGGCTAGTTTGGAAGAAGAGAAATCAGTTGACAGGGAGTACAAACATTTTTCTATTGAAAGAACCACTAAAAAATGAATTTTGGAGAGGAGCTCTCCCCTACCCATTGTTAGGGAGTGATAACGCTCCCTGGGCCTCTTTGGGGGAGTGTTTGAGCACTCTGTGCACCCTTATGGGGGATCGCTACCATTTTTTGAGCAATTTTTGGGTTTGTTGAGGCAAATCAGGGAAGAATCCCTCAATTTCTGAAGGTGGCTGGATTCGAATAGATGGTCAAGGCATGATCTTAGGGAAGATCCTCAACTGAAGGAGAGGAATCCTCAACTTATACCAAATATCTCTCATTTGGTTAGGCCTCTCCAAGGTTATATAAGGAGGCTTTCTCATGGTGAAAGGGTACATGATAGATGAAAGAAGAGAGATTGAGAATTACATCAAACTTATGATCTCATGAGTGAGATGTCATCAAAGTAATAAGTGGAGGTTATTTGACCAAAGAGGTTGGAAAAGGAGAATTGGAAGAAGGTGTTTCACTTTCATCCAAAGGATTTTAAGCTCTTTTACTTGTTCTCGTTAATAATCAATGCTTGGCCTATTTCTTTCAAACTTATGCTTGTTCCACATGAGTTTGTCTGCAGTAGATTGACCCATGTTTGAGCTAATCTCAATAGAGTAGGAAGTATTTTGTACCTTTGTTTATTTTACAGGACCTATCGGGGAACTCACGATCGAATCTCAGCCTGGACTTTGCAAGGACAAACTTCACTAATAAGGTACATATCTTTCTCCTTCTCTTTCATTTATTAGCCTGACTGAATCTAAAAGGAAGTCAGTGTCCATGTTAAGCATTTTTCTGTCTTGGCCTTAGGAGTCTAGAGACCAAGAGGGAATCCACTTGTCCATAGGGGGATTCACCTACAACAGTGATCATATACACCAGGTCTATTACAAAGTTACAAATCATATTTGGATGATGAAATTGATGAGGGATTTTGTTTGAGGTACATGTTTGGTACATGGTTGAGACAAGTAGTTGGTGAGTTGGCACATACATGAGGTGTATAGTTGATGATGTTGGTACATATTGATGAGTTATAGTGTGTGTGTATTTGATGCATGATTGGTACATATTTGGTGCATGGTTGGTGCACTCATTGATGGTATAGGTTGAGGTATAGTTTGGTGCATGGTTGATGCACTTGTTTATGGTACAGGTTGATTACAAGCTGTTTGGTGCAGGTTGATTGGTACATGTTTACAATAGTATATCTTACAGTGATAGTGTGACAGTGGTTCTACCATTCTACTTATATTTCAGGGCAGTTGAACGGGGCAAGGACAAGTGGTTGTGGCCACCTTCTGGTTGTAGCCAGAGAACATAGGGGGTTTTAGCCTCCTTTTGGTTGTACCCAGAGAATTGGGGAGTTGGAGCTTCCCTCGGGTTGTATCCTGAGAAACTAGATGGTTGGAGCCTCCTTCCAGTTGCAGCTGGAAAACAAAGGAAGTTGGTGATTCCAATGAATGTAATTCTTAAAGACATATAAGAAAAATAATTATGTGGTTTTCTCCCGCTTTTGGTTTCCACGTAAAAACACTAGTGTATTGTGTATGTGTATGATTGCTCATTTGTTCATTTTTTATTTACTATGAAACTATTGGATCATAATGCTTCATTGATATAAGACTTGCATTGTATGGTTAAAAGGGATTAAATTCCTCTATTACTGATTCATCCCCCTCTCAGTAATCCAACAATATCTATTGAATATTTTGAATGAACATTTTAGCTTTATCTGTATCATCGTGTACATCTTCTTGATTTATTTCACCAAAAACAAATTCCATAGGTGATATAGGCAAGTACCCCAAACATACTTCAAAAGTAGTTTTCTGAGTAGATGAATGCATGGCATGATTATAGGCATGTTGGATATAAGGTAAATTTTCATCCCATAATTTAGGATGCTTGTTTCAATATCCTCGAAGTAGATGTACCATTGTTTTGTTTACTACCTTTGTCTTTCCATATTTTTGTGGATGAAAAGACGTGATCTTCTTCAACTTAGAGTCCATTAGCTCCCATAAATGAGACCAAAAATTTCCCAAAAAGAGAGATTCTCGATCTAATATAATAGATGTAGGAATTCCAAAATGAACCCATACATTAGAAAACAACATATGTGTTGTCTGTTCAATTGTGACATGTTTCTTCCATGGTATTAGAATACACATCTTGTTGAATTTGTCCACCACAACATATAGATAATCATGACCTATCGTGGACATCAGCAAACCCCCTAAAAAGTCCATGGAGATACATTCCAAAGGTTTTGAAGGTACCAGAAGTGGTGTATATAATCCTAGCTTTTTGTTGTTACGTTTACTTGTAGCACACATGACACACCCTTTGATATACTTGGAAATTTTCTCATTTATCTAAGGCCAATAAAAATATCTTTGTAACTGTGCTACATTCTTACCAACCCCGAAATGACGAGACATGAGATATGTATGAGCTACTCTTATTACATTCTCTTTCATCTCCTGGTATACATAGTTTTCAAACATGATATAATTAATTTCCATGCATATAATAGTCTCATTGTTGAGTGTCGTGAGTTAATGCATCATATATTTCATTAAAATCATCATTCCTAGTATATTGTTCTGCATAACTTTCATGTGTTGAAGGATTATACCTAAGTATTGTATATGAATTAATTATTGGTCTTGATAACATATATGCAACCTTATTATGAATACCTCTCTTATACTTGATTACCAGATGAAATTGTTTTAGAAACCCAACCACCTAAAGTGTCATGATTATTGTAGCTTAGTCTATGATTGCAAATACCATAATGTTTGATGATCTGTATGAATGATTGTCTCCTTTCCCATTAAGTAATGATTGTACCAACACATATAATTCCATATCATATGTTGGATAGTTAATCAAAACTTTAGTGAAAGTCTCAAAATGATAACATATAGGTTTACCTCATTGCATCAAGACTGTGGCCATGGCATATTCACTTGCATCAGTTTGAATCTCAAATGGCTATTGTAGATATCGAAATGTCATAACTTGTGCGGTGATTATCTTTTCCTTCAATGTATCGAAGGCTTTATGTTGCTTGCTTCTCGATTAAAAGACTTTTTCAACACTTGTTAATGCATGTAGAGGTGTTTCTATGTATGAGAAATTAGCAATGAATTTCCTCCAGTACTGTACTTCTCCTAAGAAGCTCTTGACTTTGATGATAGTAGTTGGATTGGCCCATTTCACAATGACTTATAACTTTGCAGGATCTATTTTTAATTGACCATTCCCTACAATGTAACCCAAATATTGTTGGCATGTTTACAGGAAGAGTGTGCCTGTCATTGATGGAAAGAACAACAACAATGATGGCACAGTGGCAGTAATGATGGAAAACAAGAAAGAAGTGATGATAGCATCGGGAATGACTAGACTATGAGGAATTTGTGTCTACAAGCTCAGAAGTATGAGAATAGGGCGCAGAGTTGGATTTTACAGATAGTCATAGGTTATCATGAAGACCACAAGGAGTGTACATAGGACTCCTTAGAATCCATGAGTGTGCAGAAGGAATCAAAATCAGAAGGAAGCGTAAGATCATGAGAGTTCATGAATGAAGATCAAAGATCGAAAGAGATGGGGCATTGAAACTCAGTGGGTATGGCGCAATGAAACTCAGATCAAATCGAGACCATTGATGTGAAATCGCTAGATCAATGGCAGGGATGAGTTGCAGAGAGATAAATAAGAATTAAACTACTCGCTAGTTAAAATCCCAAAATCGGTCTAGATCGTCAGATCTCATAAAACCAAATATCGATGAATCTGGTTGATCCAACAAATGATCAGATTAAGTTGGATAAAGTTGTGATCATCAGATGCGCAATCGCCAGATCAACAGCAAGGATAGATTGCAGAGATCAAAAGGAGAATTAAATATCGTTTTATTTCCAATCCCGCAATTAGTCAAGATCGTCAGATCTTATAGCCTTGAATATCGACGATTGTGGTTGACTCACCAACAACACACAACTTCAAATTGCGGAGTTTGGGTGATGAGTTAAATCACTCGCAAGTTGTGGTTATGAAATCATCCTTGATCCTGGATCTGATTCGAAGAGTCTTCATGGTCATTGGATCATTTTTAAGTGGAAGGACAGGATAAGCTAGAAAAGAAGAATTGTAGATAGATCGAGCCATCGATCTAAAAACATGATCGATGAACAACATTTGGTTTGGGTCTAAAGTTGCGAGGAGGTCATTGTTTGGGGAATCTCACTTCGTAAGAATTGGCGACTTGAAAAGTCGAATTACCCGAAGTCCCAAAGTGAATAAGGACAATCAGACAATGACAAGTGTCAAGTTGAATCGACATTTCAGGAACATGAAAATTAGGAATTTGATTGACACGCGGCACCTACTCGGCTCATGACACGTCATCAAGTGACGTAAGTAAGTGACGTCACTCTGGGAGTTTTACTTCACAAATTTTACCACCAGTGCTTTCCCAAAGTCCCAAAGTCCCGAATGTTGAAGTCCCGAAGTGATTTGGGTCATCCATCGTCAAGGAGGATAGGTTGCATTAGATCCACAACTTTGAAAGTTTGTGGATAGGGAAAAGGTGAAAATCGTCGAAGACAAATCTCGACTGTTGATTGTCAAGGGGAAGTATGTGTTGTTAATACTGAGAGGGGGGTGAATTAGTATCAAGTACAATTTAAAAACTTTTTCAAATTATACTTAAACCATTCAATTATATCCAATGAACAATGAACAATAGTATAAGAGTTACACCAATACACCACAATACACCATGCACAATATATGAGAAATAATCAATGGTTTTTGTTCAAAGGAAGTAATGACTTCCAAAGGTAGCTACAGCCTCCAAATGTAAAGGGAGGAATAAACCTCCAAGAGGAAGATAGAATCCTCCAATATCAAGAGAGATTTGAACTCTCCATCCTTTCCCCTTCCTTCCACCCAAGAATATATGAGAGATAATAAAACTTTACATTAAATCATCACCATCAACCAATCATCACATA
>ML778896.1:719540-730814 GCA_009831015.1 Picea engelmannii
CTTCAATTCTTGGAGTACTCTGATCCTGTAGATAATATTACTCAATGTATTCTCTGAAACTCCTCCAATTTTCACTCCTTGAATCCTCCCCAAAAAGAGGTTATAGAAAGAATGGTAGACTTTATTCAATTTTGGTCTGTTCAAAAGATCCGATTTGTACAGCATGCCCCGTGCTCAATATTTAACATCCGATTCTGAAACCTGCACACAAGAAACTACAGTCTGTACTCTTTGGATTCTCTATGAATAAGTTATGACTATTTTACCCGGAACACTTGTTTATTGACTAGCTTCAGGACTGATCACAAGCCCTATCTTCCACAAAGTGTATCTCCATAATTATAGTGAATCAGGAGCTGAAATTTTTACCAAGGGTATCTTGATATGTCTTCTCAATACCATATCGATTTCACCATCTGAATCATTCTAGAAAAACAGTTATAGCAAAAATGGTAAGATGACTTGAAAATAACATACCTTAGAACACATCACCAAAAGACTTCATCCTCCCTTGAAATCTGGCCTTCTTTTCTTCTTATTACCTCTTAAATTCGATTTGTATCAAATGAATGTATAATCATGTTTATTTATACCATTTATGTCACTTCCTTTTAACATTAGGGCCGACCTGACACTTTCTTATTTTGTAATTATTTTCTTTAATTATCTTCAGGGCCTACATGTACAATTCACTTTGTCATCTTCAAAAATTCATTTATCCTCAACCATGAGGATCCACGTGATGTACCACATACCACCAGAAACAAAATCATTTATACTATCCATCCATGGGTGTTGTATATGCATGTGCATTTTCCTTCATGTCCAAATATCGTCATCAATCTTGCGGTCCAAAACCCATGACTAGGGTTGACATCAATGACAACAACCAATCTTCCAACATGTGTCAGCTGATCTAAGATTTCAGAGAAATCTCACTTCAATAATTTCCAATTGAGACTTGAGAATTCTAAAGTTCGTAGATGCGAAAGTATCACAACCGTTGATCCGAAAGGGACACGCGTCAGTGGATTGTCAGCTTCGGGAAAAAGGTGACAAAGATAATGTTGAGATTTGAAGTCTCTGAAGTATGGAGAAACTAAGGTGATATCGACCATTGATCGAGAAAGGATCCACATAATCATTGATCTGGTTGAAAGGTCAAATACCTGAAAGATTTGAGGACTGTCGATTTGTAGGACGCACATCAACAGATTGGGTACTCTGGATTGGAACACTTCGGGAAAAAGAAAAGGAAGGAAGAAAGTTGAGAGTTGAGACTCCCAAACCCCAATACCTGAAGGGATTGTGACCATTCGATTTGAGAAGACCACGTGTCGATAGATCATGAATTCTAGGTGGAAGCACTGTTGTGAAAGCGGAGTTTGAGAATCGAGACTCTCGAAGCCCGAAAGGAGAAATCGATCTTGTCCGTCGGTTTGGAGGGCCACATGTCACTTGGTTGTTAAGACTAAGGATCGCTCATGGACAAAGGAAAGAAGGCGAGAAAGGAATATTGATCGAAGGAATCTATCATAGACTGAAAGATTGATGGTCATTCTTGATTGCAGGGCCAGAATATGCTCAAGTCTTAATTTTTTGTAAGTGGGCCGCAATCAAAACCACGGTATCACCAAAGGCATACATGGAAATTTGTAGTGAATTGGGGGGCAAAAAGAGGGTTTCCCTCAAACTGCCTATGGATGCACCTGCAATCACATGGTCATGTGAAGCTTATCGCCCAAGGTCATATCAAATAAAAAAGGGAGCTAGCGCTCTCTAGATCAAGAATGTGAAGCGCCTTTCGAATATGCGTATGGTCACTGTTGGTGGTCACATGAAGGAAGGGGCTTAGAATCCAAAGAAGCCATAATTGACTAGTTGTAACTAATAGAGAAGATGACGAGTTGTGACTGCTATAGAAGCCAAAGAATATTTGGATAACTACCACTAATGATGAACATATATTTCGAATGATGATCAGGCAGAGGAATCGACGTGAGAAAAACACACAGAATAGAGATCATAGTGTGTTTTTTTTATAGTGATGCATGTGTGTAGGAGGTGAGGCAGTGCACGATCTAAAGGGAAGATCAAAGACTCAGCAAAAAGGATGAAGAGGTAGTGCAAATCATAAAAGGAAGAAGAGAATATGAACAGGTGTGTGCAAGAAGATGCGAGCAACAGGAACACACTGATGTAGGCAGAGAAGAGCAGTGTAGCAGAATAGTGATGAGACTAGGAGTTGTAGCTTCCATCCATTTGCAGCCAAAACAACCAGGGTGGTAGGGTGGTGCAAGGGAGAACCATTGTTCTCTTTTATATATGTTGGTCCCTGTGTGACTTGAAGTTGGTGCTTCCATCCAGTTGGTGCTGGAACACTCAGGGAGTTGTTGCTTCCTTCTAGTGGGTGATAGAGAAACCAGAGGGTTGGTGCTCTCAACAAGTTGCAGCTTGTTAAAAAAGAGGTCGTAGCCTCATTTTGAGTTGTTTCTCAAAGACATATGTTGTACAGAACATAAAATACTTCCTATCATTCGAAGAAGAAGATGTTTTCTCCCTTTATGGGTTTCCTCATGAATATTTGTCTCTATGTATATCATATGTGTGATTAATGTTTACTATTTTTGTTTTTCATGACTTGCATAATCTTGATGATCACTTGGAGAAGATTAATAATAGTTTAATAGGCATAAAATTGTTTAAGCACAATAACAATTGATTCACCCCCCCCCCCTCTCAGTTGTCTTAGTATTTCCAACAATTGGTATCAGAGTCGGTTCCTTTTATTTAAAGGTAGATCAGTAAGCTTAAAAATCAAAATTCATGAAGGAACTTCGACCAATAAGCCTCCTCTATTTGATGGAACATTTTTTTCTTTATGGAAGGTTAGAATGAGAACATACATTATGGCCTTAGGTGTTGATGTTTGGGATGTTGTAGAGACTGGATATACAAAACTTGTTGTGCTAGCTTCCAAAGATGATAAGTTAGAATTTAGCTTCAATGTAAAGGCAATGAATGCTATCTTGAGTGGGCTTGCTGAAGCTGAATTTGTAAAAGTAATGCAGCTTGATTCTGCCAAAGAGATGTGGGATAAACTCATTAGCAGTTATGAAGGAAATGAGAAAGTAAAAGATGTCAAACTTCAGACACATAGATTGAAATTTGAACAACTAAAGATGAATGAGGATGAAACAGTTAATAACTTTTTCTTAATAATTGAGGAGCTTGTGAATTCCATGAAGGGTCTTGGAGAGAAGATTGAAGACGCATTTTTAGTTTAGAAGATTTTAAGATCTCTACCAAATAGATTTAATCCAAAAGTCTCTGCAATAGAAGAACTAAATGATCTTAAGACTTTGTCTATTTATCAACTTCTAGGAACTCTAAATTCTTATGAAATGAGGATTAGTAAAGATAAACCCACCTCTAGAGAAGCATCATTTAAAGAAGATAAGAATGAGGATTCTAAGCCTGATGAAATTGAAGAAAAAATTGTGAGAAGACTAAAGAAAGGATCGGGAAAGTACCAAGGCAAGTTGCCCTTCAAATGTTTTAACTATGGAAAGATAGGTCACTTTGCATATAAGTGTCCACACAAGAAGAAGGACCAGAACTATGAAGGTGAAGAGAAGTACAAATCCAAGAGATTTGGTAAAAATAAAATTTTATGTGTAAACAATGATGACTCTTTAGGAGACACAGATAGTTATTCTTCTTGTGAATATATGGTTAATGACTTTATTCTTATGGACAAGGAGGATTATGATAATAAAATCACAGGAAGTGATGTTAAAGATGAAGAATATGTGGTTGACTTGGAAGGAGAACTGATCAGTGCCCAAGAAGAAATTGCTAGACTCAGATTTAAGAAGAAAAAGAAAAAACAATTGTTGATACAGTTCGAGAAAGATGGTTAAAAACCTGATGAAGACTTTGCCCTGCTAAAAGTGGAATTAGAAGAGGCAAAGAAAATAGAGGACATTCTAAAACATCAGTTATCAGAGAAGAAGGCAATATGTGAAGCCTTGGAAGAAGAGGTAGTAAAAACCAGGAAAGAGATGGAGAAGTTTAAAGCATTATATCTCCAAAATATTCCAAGCATTAAGGCCTCATCTTAACTAAACGACATTCTAAGAAAACAAATATCTCCTTTTTTGAAGACTGGTTTAGGCTATGTAAGTAGTCAAGCAGCAAACAACTAGAAAGAAAAGAGCTAGTAAATATGATCAAGTTCCAAGTCAGTAGACAATCAGACCATGTGAGTACTCTGCCACCATAAGCTAATAAATATAAGATGATCCCTAATAAAAAACAAAGATATCAGAAGATGGAGCAATAAATGCCAAGATGAAGGCCATCCTTCAGGTATCAAAATTTCTTCCATGGTTACTCTTTTTACTCCTCTAATTTTGGTCATAATATTGCAAATTGTCAAATTAAGTTTAGAGACATGCAACTTAGGAGATCAAGAAATAAACAATCTTTGAAACATATAACTAAATAACCAATGAGTAGACAAAGTTGCACCAATCACTTTGACCTATTGAACAATGAGCTTGAATGTTATAATTGTCATAACTTCGGCCACAAAGCTGCAAACTGCCATCTGAAGAATTACAAAGCAGATCCAAGGATAAAACCCTTAGCCAGAAATGTTAGCACATGGAAAAAGAAAGATAGTGAAAAATGTGGTCTAGTACTTTTAGCTCAAAAACAAAAAGACCCCTGGTATATAGATAGTGGTTGTTCCAAGCACATGACTAGATACAAGGATAAGTTTATGTCTATAAGTAAAAGAAAAACAAGAAATGTGACCTTTGGAAATGATGAACCAGGTAAAATCAAGGGTAAAGGGATGGTGAGTTTGAGTAATGGTAAAGGAAAATTCCAGGATGTACTGCTTGTAGATGGGATGAAACATAATTTTCTCAGTGTACGTAAAATGTGTGACAGAGGATGTGAAGTGGTGTTCACTTCCAAATATTGTAAGATAAATTCTGTAAACTCAGGACAAGTGGTGGCTAAAGGCATAAGGATAGATAATAATATATATGTGTTGAAAGAAGATATAGAAGAGTGTCATCTAAGAAACCATGATGAAATATGGTTATGGCATAGGAGACTTGGACATATAAACTTTGACCACTTAATCAAGCTCAAAAATCTTGAGGCAGTAAAAGATCTTCCAAGAATATCAAAGCCACAAGATTCTGTATGTAAACCCTACCAAGTAGGAAAGCTAACTAGGACACAGTTTAAATCTAAGAGCTCTACTTCAACAAAGAAACCAATCCAATTAGTTCATATGGATTTATGTGGACCATCAATATGAGAAGGAACAGGGAAGGAAAACTACTTCATGTTGATCATTGATGATTACTCCAGACTCACTTGGGTTTCTTTTCTCAAAGAAAAAGCTAAAGCATTTGAGAAGTTTAAAATATTTAAGGCTTTAACTGAGAATCAAACATGAAACAGATTAAAGGTTGTAATATCACGTAGAGGATGAGAATTTATGTCAAGTGATTTCAAAGAATTATGTAATAAACATGGGATCAAAAGAGAATACACAATCCTAGGAACTCCACAGCAAAATGGAGTAGTTGAGAGGAAAAACAAAACAGTTCAACAAATGGCCAAGTCAATGATGAATGATAAGAACATTGGTCAAACCTTCTGGGTAGAAGAAATACACACAACAATCCATATTCTTAACAAATCTCACCTCAGACCACACAGTGACAAGACACCTTATGAACTGTGGTATGGAAGACCTGCTTCAATCAAACAGTTCAAATTCTTTGGGAGTAAGTGATACATAAAGAATAATAATGAAAACCTTGGAAAGTATTATGACAGGGTTGATGAAGGCATCTTCTTAGGGTATGCTACAAACAGTAAAGGATACAGATGCTCTAATAAGAGGCTGCATAATTTGGTTGATTGTATTGACATAAAAGTTGATGAAGGAGTCTTAGTAAGAGAGGTGAGCAATATTAAATCAACAACAGAGGATATAGTTAAAGTTGAAGATGAACAGGTCCAAGAATCAGAAAAACAAGACTCTGAGTCAGATGAAGATATAAATCCTCAGGCAGTCTGAAATCAACAGACAGCATCAAACCCTTCCTCCAGAATTACTCAAAAGAATCATCTTACAAGTCAGACAATTGGTGAGAAATACAAAAGTGTACAAACCAAGAGAAGGATAATCAAAGACACTAAGAAATCGCATATAGCTTTCATAAACATGGTGGAACCCAAGAACTTTAATGAAGCCAGTAAATATGTAAATTGGTTAAAATCAATGAATGAGGAAATGGATTAGATTGAGAAGAACAATACTTGGGAGCTTGTTCCTAGACCTACAGATAAGAATGTAATTGGCTCTAAATGGGTGTTTAAGAACAAAATGAATGAACAAGGACAAATTGTTAGGAATAAATCCAAATTGGTTTGTAATGGGTATGCACAAGTTGAAGGATAGTATTTTGATGAAAAATTTGCACCAGTGGAAATATTGGAAGCCATTAGAATGTTTCTTGCCGATGTTTGTCATAAGAACTTTAAAGTATATCATATGGATGTTAAGTCAGCATTTCTTAATGGAGATCTAGAAGAAGATGTATATGTGGAGAAACCTGAAGGATTTTCACTGACAGATAATCCTAACTATGTTTGTAAGTTGAAAAACGCATTATATGGATTGAAACAAGAACCACAAGCCTGGTATCATAGACTGGACAAATTTCTACAGGACAAAGGGTTCAAGAAAAGTATTGTTGACAAATTAAGTCTGAAGATGATGATTTATTAGTTGTTTTGGTTTATGTAGATGGCATTATTTTTGGATGCACTAATTACCCTTCATTTTAGTGGTTTTCTAATTCAATGTAGACTAAGTTTGAGATGCCCATGATAGGAGAAATCTCATATTTTCTTGGTTTACAAATCAATCAGAGTTCTGCAGGGATATTTATCTCTCAAGAATAGTACTTGAAAGATATGTTAAAGAGGTTTTATATGAAATATTCCTCTCTTGTTAGTACACCTATGGTGGTTGGTTGCAATCTCAGTAAAGATGATATTTCACCTGATGTTGATCAAAGAACATATTTATCAATGATAGGCAGTCTTTTGTACATCACAGCATCTCATCTTGATATAATGCAAGTTGTTGGAATGGTAGGTCATTATCATTCTTCTCCTAAACAAAGTCATTTAGAATTTGTCCAGAGGATATTCAAATATTTGAAGGGTACAATGACTTATGGAGTTTGGTATCCTAGAAATCAAAATTTACTATTAACTGCATATTCAAATGTTGATTGGGAAAACTATTTAGATGAGAGAAAAAGCACCAGTGGAGGTGCATTATTCTTAGGTGATTCACTAGTAGCATGGCTTAGTAAGAAGCAGGGATCTATTTCATTATCATCTATAGAGGCAAAGTACATTATTGCTACTACTTGTTGCACTCATATCTTATGGATGATACAAACTCTTGCAAATTTGAAGGTAACTTATACTGATCCCATTCCACTTCACTGTGATAACACCAGTGCCATTAGTGTCTCAAAGAATCTTGTTCTCCATTCAAAGACGAAGCATATACCAATAAAATATCATTTTCTCAAAGAGCAAGTTACAAACAGAGTTGTTCAGCTGAATTATATTCCTTCCACAAAACAAATTGCAAACATATTTACTAAACCCCTAGCCAAGATAGAATTTGAATATCTCAGTTAGAAGCTATGTGTCATCCTTTCTCTCACCTAAGAGAGTCCATCCTGTCAGGGGGATTATGTGTTGGTTGAATATCTGATACCTCCAAAAAGTACTGCAACAACTCAGGGGGAGCATGTTTTCTTTGACATTGATATCAAAGGGGGAGAAAATGAGTGATCTGGATGCTATAGTTGGATATCTAAGAAAAAATTTAGTGTTTCCATCAATTCCAAAGGGGGGTATTGTTGGCATGTTTAAAACAAGAGTGTTATTTCCATTGATAGCAAGAACAACAGCGACGATCGCATAATGGAAGCAATGCTGGCAAACAGGAAAGCAACGATGATAGCATTGGGAATGACTAGACTATGAGGAATTGTTGTCTACAAGCTCAAGAGGATGAGGATGAGCACAAGGTGTAGAGTTGGATTTTCTAGATAGCTAGAAGTTATCATGAAGACCGCAAGGAGCATACACAGGAATCCTTAGAATCTGTGAGTGTGTAGAAGGAATCAAGCTCGGAAGGAAGCGTAAGCTCATGAGAGTTAATGAATGAAGATCAAAGCTTAGAAGAGATTGTGTGTTGAAACTTAGTAGGTATGGCATGATGAAAATTAGATCAAATCAAGACCATTGAATCTCAATCGCTAGATCAACAATAGGGATGAATTCTAAAGAGAGAAAGAAGAATTAAACTACTCGCTAGTTACATTCCCACAATCGGTCTAGATCATCAGATCTCATAAACCCAAATATTGACGACTGTGGTTGATCCAACAGATGATCAGATTAAGTCGGATCAACTTGTGACCATTGGATGCACAATCACTAGATAAATGACAGGGATATATTGCAGATATTGAAAGGAGAATTAAATATCGTGCTATTTCCAATCCCACAATTAGTCAGGACCGTCAGATCTTATAGCCTCGAAGATTTATGATTATGGTTGACTCACCAACAACGCACAAATTCAAATTGTGGAGTTTGGGTGACGAGTTCAATCGCTCGCAAGTTGTGGCTCTGCAATAATCCTTGATCATGGATCTGCTTCAAAGAGTCTTCATGATTGTTGGATCATTTTAAAGTGGAAGGACAGGATAAGCTAGAAAAGCAGTATCGTAGATAGATTGATCCATCGATCTAAGAACATGATCGATAAACAACATTTATTTTGGGTCTAAAGTTGCGAGGAGATTAATGTTCGAGGAATTTCTCATTGGAAGAATTGGCGACTTGAAAATTCAAATTACCTAAAGTCCTGAAGTGAATAAGGATCCATGTCAACAAGACTACATCAGCAAGGACACGTGGTGCAATCAGAAAATGAAAAGTGTCAAGTTGAATCGACATTTCAGGAACGTGCAAATCACAAATATGAGTGACACATGGAAGCTATTTGACTCATGACATGTCATCAAGTGACGTAAGTAAGTGATGTCACTCCGAGAGTTTTACTTAGGGAAGTTTAAAACCAGAAATTGCCCAAAATCCTGAAGTCCTGAATGTCGAAGTCTCGAAGTGATCTGGGTTCGTCCATCGTCAAGGAGGGCAAGTGGCGCGAGATCCACAACTTCGGAAGTTTGTGGATATGTTAAGCCCTAATATTGGCTCATTACCCCTTAATTGGGGCATATTATATTAGTAATGTTATTTTATTTATGTCGACTTTAGGCCATTAGTTGTAATTATACCTCTTGGTCTCCTATATATACCAAGGAGACATTTTCATTTTGAATCATTGTGTACTTGAACATTTAAGTGGGGTAAAAGGAGGTTTCCCCCTCGAAGAGGCTTATTATCTAAAATTATCTCTTTTTCAAGGCGTTGAGTTCTTTTTCTAAGGTTTTTCTATGCTATATTGATATTTGGTTCTTAACATATGGTATCAGAGCTCAAGGTCTTGGGGTTTCGCTACTACATATGAGACACCTTGGAATTTTTGCTATTACGTTTTTTCTACAATGTTTCATAAGGAACTTCTTGGAGGATATTTAGTAGATGGATCAAGGTATGTTGGGTTCAAAATTCAGCTTCTGAGGCATTATAATTTCAGAGATACATCTTGTACAAGATAGGGTTCTGCAATCATCCTGAATTGAGTCATTGTGGAATTTTCTCTATAAAAATATTTTTGTAATGTTTCAGACCCTAAAATATGGAGGCTATTTACAAAAATTAGTAATGTATCTATGGTAAAAATTGCATCTTCTATGGCATCTTAAATTTGTAGATACACCCTGTGTAAGATAGGGTATCAGACTAGTCCTATTGACTAGTCTTAAGAAGGTGTTCCAGGTAAAAACTCATTACTTCTTCCTAGAGTATCCAAATTGAGTCGGAATGGTTTCATTGGATCGTGGATATTTTGTAGTATTTCTAGTGCGATTTTCAAAATTTAATATCAATTATTGTGTGTGGGGCACACTATACAAGTGAGATCTCCTAGAAAGGCCAAAAATCGGCAAGTTGTGGGGAAGTTACCATAAATTCCACTTGGCACATCCAATTTTGATCAGACCTATGGCATTACAGAGAAGAAATATTAGAGAACTACATAAAATAAATTTTCAAACCCAGAAGGGCCGAAACTTGGGAGATACAATAGAAGAAATATTGTCGAGCAGAACCACCTCAAAATCAAGGTTCAAAAGTGATACTTGGCCAACATGCCACCAAAAAAGGGAACTTTTACACCAAATAAGCCTCCTGAAAATCCTACTTGGACTCTTGATGAAGGTGAAGAAATGCGTAGGGACATAAATTAACTACAAAAGAAGATGGATTCAATGCAAGCTATGTTTGATACTAAGATGGATGGTTTAAAAGGGGAGATCATGGAAGTATTGAAAAATTTCGTAACAGAGAAGACACCTGAAAGTGAAAATGCATCTCATGAAATTCATAATGATGACACAAGGAAGGTGAATCAAGAATGGAGAAACTCCAACTTTGGTTTGAAGACCAACCACATTCCTAAGATTTATATGAGGAAGTTTGATGGCAAGGACCCAATCACATGGATACTTTAGATGGAGCAATTCTTCGATCTCCATAATGTGCCACATACACAAAAGGTACGAATTTCATCTTTATATTTAGAACCTAATCAATTTGTATGGTATCGATGGCTTTGTTCTCGCAAATCACTCATCACTTGGACAATTTTCACGGAAGAAATGATAGCACACTATGAGGATAGAAGGAGCAATACCTTTTTTAGCCAATTGATATAACTCAAGCAAAAGGGTTCAGTTACCGAGCACATTGAGAACTTCCAAAGATTGAATATAAAGGTAACCAATATTCCAGATGAGCACTTGATTGATGTATTCATAGGAACTTTAAAGGATAACATTCAACATGAGGTTCACCTTTGGGAACCCAAATCATTGGTGAATGCATTTAAGGTGGCAAGAAATGTTGAAAGTAAAAATATGGCTATGGCTACTACAAGGACCAATCCTAACATCTATAGAGAGAACAATGCTCCTTCTTCTAAAACACCTCAACCTACAAGGTTGACACCTCAACAATTGG
>ML778896.1:732407-745932 GCA_009831015.1 Picea engelmannii
ACAAAAGGTACTATTGGAATTGCACACCTCTCCAGTAGGAGGGCACTCGGGATTTTTGAAAACCTACCATAGAGTCAAGAAGGATTTTTTTGGGGATGGCCTTAAAACCGATGTTCAAAGGTTTGTGGCAGAATGTTTGGTTTTCCAACAAAATAAGGTGGAAACAATTAAGACCCCAATTCTTTTAAACCATTATCCATCCCAAGTCAACGCTGGGAGGAGGTTTCCATGGATTTCATCACATGGTTACCAAAGTCTGAAGGAAAGAGTGTCATCATGGTGATTGTTGATAGACTGACCAAGTACGCACACTTTTGTGCACTCTCTCATCCCTTCAAAGCTAGTACAGTTGCCACCACATTCATGGAGACAGTTCAAAAGCTACATGGGAGCCCAAAGATTATTGTAAGTGACAGAGATCCCATCTTCACTGGACATTTTTGGAAAGAATTATTTTCTTGTTTAGGTACTCAATTGGCTCATAGCTCATCCTGTCATCCTCAATCTGATGGACAAACTGAGATAGTGAACAAATGTCTAGAAGGCTACCTTCGTTGGTTTGTCTCCGATAAACAAACACAATGGTTCAAATGGTTACCCTTGGCAGAATGGTGGTATAACACGTCCTTTCATACTGCAACAAAAATGACACCATTTATGGAACTTTATGGATACCACCCTCCTTCCATCACTTCTTCTCTAAAAGAAAAATCTAAGGTTCAAGCAATGGAAGATCACATCAAGAATCAAAAACAAGTTCTCCAAATATTAAAGGACAACCTAACCATGGCACAGAATCACTTGAAACAACAAGCAGATCAACATCATAGTGAAAGAAGTTTTAAAGTAGGGGATTGGGTATTTTTAAGACTACAACAATGCAAACAGATGTCCCTCAAGCAATCCAAGAAGGATAATAAATTATCACCAAAGTACTATGGCCCTTATAAGGTTTTGCAAAATATTTGTATTATGGCATACAAACTGGAGCTGCCTGCATCTTCACGAGTACACCCAGTTTTCTATGTTTCATGCTTAAAGAAGGTTATAGGCAACAAGATCCCAATTCAAACTATATTTCCATAACTTGACGAGGAAGGAAAAATCATATTGGAGCCTAAAGCCATCACTGACACAAGAATTCACCAGCTGAGGAATAGATCCATTTCAGAGTATCTCATTAAATGGAGGAAACTACCAGCTAAAGATTCCACTTGGGAAGATGATTCTTTTATACAGAAGCATCCAGAGTTACTCAAGCATTGCAGACAACACTTGTCTCAATAGGAGGGGCATGTTAAGCCCTAATATTGGCTCATTACCCCTTAATTGGGGCATATTATATTAGTAATTTTATTTTATTTATGTCGGCTTTAGACCATTAGTTGTAATTATACCTCCTAGTCTCCTATATATACCAAGGAGACATTTTCATCTTGAATCATCTTGTACTTGAACATTTAAGTGGGGTAAAAGGAGGTTGCCCCCTCGAAGAGGCTTATTATCTTAAATTATCTCTTTTTCAAGGCATTGAGTTCTTTTTTTGAGGTTTTTCTATGCTATATTGATATTTGGTTCTTAATAGGATAGGGAGAAGGTGAAAATCGTCAAAGACAAATCTCGACCGTTGATTGTCAAGGGGAAGTATGTGTCAACTGATCTGAGATTTCAGAGAAATCTCACTTCAAGAATTTCCAGTTGAGACTTGAGAATTCTGAAGTCCAGAGATGCGAAAGGATCACAGTCTTTGATCCGAAAAGGACATGCGTCAGTGGATTGTCAACTCCATGAAAAAGGTGATAGAGATAATGTTGAGATTTGAAGTCTACAAAGTCTGGAGAAATCTGTCAGAGACCGCGAGATCGACGATCATGCTCGATTGCGGGGCGAGAACATGCTCGTGTCTCAATTTTTCGTAAGCGAGCCGCAATCAAAACCACGGTATCGCTAAAGGCATACGTGGATCTCTGTAGTGAATTGCAGGGAGAAAAGAGGGTTTCCCTCAAACCGCCTATGGATGCGCCCGTAATCATGTGGTCGCGTGAAGCTCATTGCCCAAGATCATATCGAAGAAAAACCGGAGCTAGCACTCGCTAAAACAAGAACGTGAAGCGCCTTTTGAATAGGCATATGGTCACTGTGTTGGAGTTACTTCACACACACATAGGATTTCTTTTTCTTTAAGGTTATTCCTTATTTATTATTCATAATTAGTCATTATCAAATCTCCTATATTTTAGGGGAGAATATTCCACCTGGAGTATATTCTCTTTCAGTTCACACTTCAGTTTGACTAGTTGAGTGGAGTTTAGAAGTTGCATTGGGATCATCACCATGCTAATTCTACCTTGCCTTGGTATCATCACCAAATTGTCACAGTAGCCTTGATTCCCTGAGTTAACTCCTCACTACTCTATGTTCAGTCAGTTAACTGAAGACTAGTTGACTAGTTAACTCAACTAGGTGGCAGTTCACTCCTGTAATTGCCTGAGAGATTAGAATAGGTGGAAGTTCACTCCCGTAAATTTTGGTGTGTGTCCATATCACTCTATACCACCACTATGATGACTTGGTTCACCTCAATTCGAACTCATTGAGATATACAGAGTATATCATGTGTAAATTATTCATTTTTCCCAATGGTTAATGAGAATTCTTTCATTCTTTCTCTCCTTGTTCTTATTTCTCCTTTTCTCCCGGAAAATGTGTGTATCATTGTTTAGCTAGAACTATTCTATGTAGGTTCAACACATTTACATGGTATTAGATCTGATGAATTGTTAAGCAAAAGCTACACCAAAAAATTTTGCAGGTACAAAATATTGAAGACAACGGAAAGATGGAATTCCAAAAAGAATTCATTCTTACACCTTACAAACATTTTGCATGGAAGGAGAAAATATCCATACATCTCTGATCCAGAGGGTTGTACAGGTTAACCATGAATACAAATACAGATCCAACATCAGCCATAGAAAAATCCAAGTTCTTAAATCGCATGGATGAGGCACTCGGAACAATTTGCAATCTTATTTCTCACGATCTCCTTTTTCACATATCTTCATGTAAGACTCCCAATGAATCTTGGAAAATATTGGAACATCTCTTTGGAAAACAAGCTAAGATGAGGGGACACATGCTGGAGGTGGAGCTTCTCACATTGGATCCAAAAATCTTCGACAATATCCAAGATTTCTTTACAAAATTCAAGGATTTACTGTCGAGACTCAAAGCTTGAGGGGTTGATAAATCAGTGGAGGAGAAACAAATGGTTCTCACCATTATCTCCAAGCTTGGTCCTAAATTCTCTATATTCTTATCCACATTCTATACTGTCAGAATCACTTCTGGAGCCACCTAGAAGATCCCTTCTCTTGAGGACTTTATCGAATCCTTGACACAAGAGCAAACCAAGCTCATCAACATGGGTTCCATCAAAGGCCCAAAGGTGCATGCACTCACTGTGCATGATGGAAGCCACAAATATCATAAATCTAAATATAAATATAAGTAGAAATCTCATGCACATACGAAGAAGGAAGAGTACACAAAACCCTTCACCGATGCCTCCGGATCCAAAGGAGAAAAAGGAAGAAAAGGAGAGAAATGAACATACTATCACAAAGGATTCCATTTGGAATCCGCATGCATGAAAAAACAAATAGATCTAATGTCTCAGATACCTCAGAAAAACAACCTTGGAGATCGCATCTCCGAGGGTTCAAAGAAGAAGAAACCAGAATATCTAAATTCTAAGAAAGGCAATTCTAGCCATGCCTTGATTGCCATCAACTCCTCTCCTGATGCTTGGATCGTAGATTCAAAAGAATCACATCAAATGGTTTCCTCAGAAGCATTCTATTCTTCATTGGATGCATGAAAAGGTCCTCCTATTCTAATGGGGGACAACTCTTCTTTCAAAGTCACCGACAAAGGAAGGATTGAACTCACCAACGGAAGCTTCGAGAATGTGTTGCATGTTCCCAAGCTTTATGTCAACCTTCTCTCCGTGTATCAGATGACAAATTCTAACATCAGAAATAAATTCATATTCACACCAAATTACGTGGACATATACGACATGAAAACCAACTCCAGGGTTGCTACAGGTGAGGTAAATCATCAGTCTAGATTGTATACTTTTTCTGAATTCATTGAACCTGATTTTGCTTTACTGCTTACTCATGTTGATGAAAGTAGTAGGATATGGCATGAAACATTTGGACATTTGAATTTCAGATACATGCAAAAACTTAGAAATCATAGATTAGTTGATGTTCTAACAGACATCCATTTCTCCAAAGGAGTATGTGAGGGATGTGTTCTTGGAAAACACCCTCAAGAGAAATTCGACAAAGGAAAGTCTCACCGAGCTTCCACACCTTTAGATCTGATCCACGGTGACCTCATGGGTCCTTTTCCACATCCATCGATCAGCAAAGCGAGGTTTTCTCTCGTTTTTGTTAATGATTTCTCACATTTTACTTGGATCTACTTTCTCAGGCAAAAATCTGAGGTCTTTTAACACCTCAAAGATTTCAAAGCCTTGGTTGAAACACAGTCTGGAAAGAAGATCAAAGTCCTCTGAACTGATAATGAGGGAGAATATGTGAATCATGAGATCCACAATATTTTCCATGAGGCAGGGATTTAGTTGCAGCATACAGTTCCCTATACTCTGTAGCAAAACAGAGTTGTTGAGTGGAAAAACCGATCTCTAAAGGAGATGGCATCTTGCATGTTGCATGCAAAGTCACTACCACGTAGACTATGGGCTGAAGAACTTAACTGTGAAACATACATTCAAAACATATCTCCTCGTAGATCTCTCAAGGATAAGACCCCCTACGAGGCTTGGAGCAGCCTCAAACCGGAAGTGGCCCACTTTCACCTTTTTGGTTCACGTGCATGGGCCAGGACTCCCTCTGAAAAGAGGAAGGCACTTGATCCACATAGCACTGAGTGCAATTTTGTTGGATACCTCGACAGTGTGAAGGGATATCAGCTTATTGATCTTTCCTCAGACCGGCTCATCATTGAGCGTAGTGTCCAATTCGAGGAAAGTGTCTCACATGTACCTTAGCAGACGCATGCAGACACCTTCACTCTTCCACCTGTTCAAGATGATGAGAATGCACATGCCAACTCTTCTTCAGATGAGATTTATGATTCAGAGGACTCATATGATTCAGATTCAGATTCAAAGTCAGTATAGTCGGATGTAGAGTCAGAGCATCCAGATGCAGTTGCAGAGCCAGAGTAGAGGCCCAAGTGGGCACAGACTACTCCTGATCAGGATGCAGGGATCTTGTCGGTGATCCAACCGATACTAGGATGACTCGATATGATTTCGAGAAGCCTCCTATTGCACTCACTGCCACTGAGCCATTGCCTTCGAGGCATCTTTTCTTGGTTCAGTCTTCAGATCCACAGTCTTATGGCAAGGCTGCTAGAAATCACTTTTGGGAATCCACCATGCAGGAGGAGTACAACTCCCTCCTCGAGAACTAGACTTGGGATCTAGTTCCCCTTCCTTCTAGGAGGAAACTTGTCATATGCAGATGGGTCTACAAGACCAAGAGTACAGCAGATGGACAGATCGGCAGATACAAAGCTAGGCTTATCGCCAAAGGCTTTCAGCAGGTTCATGGTATTGACTATGATGAGACCTTCACTCCAGTAGCGAAGATGGATTCCATACGATTGGCACTTTCCATTACAGCAGCCAAGGGATGGGAAGTCCATCAGATGGATGTGAAGAATGCATTTCTTCATGGTGATCTCTTTAAGAAGATCTACATGGAGCATCCCCAGGGATTTATGCAGAACTCATCTTTGGTCTGTCGACTGAATAAGTCACTTTATGGCCTCAAGCAGGCTCTGAGGGCATGGTATGCCAAGATGGACTCATGTCTATTGTCACTGAAATTTATACGTTGTAAATCAAACCCAATTGTATACATGCTCAGGATGGTTGATTCACTTCTACTTTTAGTTTTGTTTGTCGATGATTTGTTGATCATCGATTGCTCAACTTCAGCGATTGCTATAGTCAAGAGGATTCTTCATGATAGGTTTTTGATGATAAACATGGGTCCAATACACTTATTCCTTGGACTTGAGATCAGTCAGGATGCATCAGGCATCAAACTATCTCAAGCCAAGTATGCATGAGATCTCCTTGAGAGATTTCACATGATAGACTGCAAGTATGCTCCGACTCCTTTCCTATCAGGAGTCAAACTTGAGGATGGCGGGGAGACTCCACTGGTTGACAACCCATTGTATAGACAACTAGTGGAGATCTTGTTGTATCTCACACACTCCAGAATAGACCTCTTGTATGCAGTTGGCGCAGTTTCTAGGTTCAGGCAGGAGACGCATGAGGTACATTGGAAAGTTTCAAAGTGTATCCTTCAATACATACAGGGCATGATCACCTTTGGGATTCATTATGCAGTAGACTCTACATTAGATCTCATTGGGTTACTAATTTCGACTGGGTTGGCGATAGCATTGATCGCAAGTCCACATCTGGTTACTCACTCAGTCTTGGTTCCAGGCCTATCTGTTGGTCGAGCAAGAAGCAAGATGACATTGCTCTATCTTCAGCTGAGGCAGAGTACAGAGGAGTAGTTAACATAACCATTCAGGCTATGTGGCTACAACATTTTCTCAATGATTTGGGAATTCAGTTTCATCGGTCAATCATCATCTGGTGTGAAAAATAGAGCACTCTAAAGTTCTACAGAGATCCAGTTCAGAGGTAGTGGATGAAGCACATTGAGATCCACATGCACTACATCTGGGACTTAGTACAAAAGAGGATCATTGACTTACAGTTCTGTCCTTCAGCAGAATAGACAACAAACATTTTCACCAAGACATCCACTGAGAAGAAATTCCATTCTCTACGAGGTTGTCTTGAAGTGAAGGACACAGTTGCCTAGAAACTTTAGCTCTTCTTTTTACATACATTTTTTCTTGAGTGGGGGGGGGGGGGGNCACCTTATTTTTAGTGTATCTTTTGTACTTGGGTACCTAACATGGCCTCGTTGTCGAGACCCAATCTTTATTTTCACCATAGTGATGTTCAGGGGGGTTGTTGGAGTTACTTCACACACACACGTAGGATTTATTTTTCCTAAGGTTATTCCTTGTTTATTATTCATAGTTAGTCATTATCCAGTCTCCTATATTTTAGGGGAGAATATTCCACCTGGAGACTATTCTCTTTTAGTTGACACTTCAATTTGATTAGTTGAGTTCAGTTTAGATGTTGCATTGGGATCATCACCATGCAACATTGGGATCATCACCATGCTAATTCGGCATTTCCTTGGTATCATCACCAAAGTGGTGCACTAGCCTTGATTCCCTGAGTTAACTCCTCACTACTATGTGTTCAGTCAATTAACTGAAGACTAGTTGATAGTTCACTCCCGTAACTGCCTGAGAGACTAGAATAGGTGGTAGTTCACTCCCGTAATTGTTGGTGTGTGTCAATATCACTCTATACCACCACTATGATGACTTGGTTCACCTAAAGTCGAACTCATTGAGATATACAGAGTATATCATGTGTAAATTATTCATTTTTCACAACGGTTAATGAGAATTCTTTCATTCTTTCTCTCCTTCTTCTTCTTTCTCCTTTTCTCTCTGCAAATGTGTGTATCATTTTTTAGCTAGATCTATTCTATGCAGATTCAACACATTTACAAATCATCGATGGTCACATGAAGGAAGGGGATTAGAAGCCAAAGAAGCCATAATTGACTGGTTGTAACTGACAGAGAAGACGAAGAGTTGTGACTGCCAGAGAAGCCAAAGAATCTTTGGATAACTTCCACAGATATAGTATAACCACTAGGGAATATGAAGTGTTCAAATGATGATCAGGCAGAGGACTCGATGTGAGAAAATCACACAGAACAGAGAGAATAGTGTGTTTTTTCGATAGTGATGCATGTGTGTAGGAGGTGAGGAAGTGCACGATCTGAAGGGAACATCAGAGACTTAGTGAAATGGATGAAGAGGTAGCATAGAGCATAAAAGGAAGAAGAGAAGTTGAACAGGTGTGCGTAAGAAGATGCAAGAAGTAGGAACACATTGATACATGTAGAGAAGTACAATGTAGAAAAACAGTGATGAGACTGAGAGTTGTAGATTTCATCTTGTTGCAGCCAGAAAAACCAGGGTGGTAGGGTGGTGCAAGGGAGAACCATTGTTATCTGTTATACAGGTTGGTTCCTATGTGACTGGAAGTTGGTGCTTCAATCCAGTTGGTGTCGGAACACTCAGAGATTTGGTGCTTCCTTCTAGTGGGTGTTAGAGAAACTAGAGGGTTGGTTCTCTCAACAAGTTGCAGATTGTTAAATAAGAGGTTGTAGCCTCATTTTGAGTTGGTTCTCAAAGATAGATGATGTATAGAACACAAAATATTGCCTATCATTTGAAGAAGAAGATTTTTTCTCCCTTTATGGGTTTCCTCATGAATATTTGTCTCTGTGTATATCATATGTGTGATTAATGTTTACTATTTTTGTTGTTCATGACTGGCATAATCTTGATGATCACTTGAAGAAGATTAATAATAGTTTAATAGGCATAAAATTGTTTAATCATAGTAACAATCAATTCACCCCCCCCCCCCTCTCAGTTGTCTTAGTATTTCCAAAAACTATACCATATAAGTTTTTCCAAATTCCCACTTAGACAACTTGATACACAACTTCTCCATCTTTAAGAGTTCAAATATTGTCTTGACATGCTTTATATGATATTCCCATATTGGGATAAAGATCAATATATCATCTAAATAGAGAATAAGAAAATCATCTATATATGGTCTGAACATGTCACTCATCTCTCTCATAAAATTTGTTGGTGTGTTGCATAACCCAAATCACATAACCAACCATTCAAACAAGCCTTGCTTGGTCTTGAAAGCAATTTTCTATGTGTCACCTTCTATAATTTGGATCTGATGGTAACCACTTTGCAAGTCCACTTAGTAAAATACACATCATTCTTTAACTAATCTAATAGATAATCTATTCTTGGAAGAGAATAATGGTTCTTAATCGTAATCTTGTTCAGGGCTTGAAAAGCTATACACATCCTCCACGTGTTATCTTTATTTGGAACTAAAACAATAGGAGAACCACACGGAGAGGATCTTGGTATGATGATTTATTTATCGAGGAGCTCATAAAATTTCTTCTTTATTTCTTCATTCTCGATTATTGTTGACCTATACATTCCAATATTCATAAGAGAAGCATCTTGTTGCAAATATATTTCATGTTCAACCTCTCTTTTAGGAGGCAACACTATAGGTTCTTGAAACAACTTGTCCTAATTATATATGATGTTGATCAATTTATTCTTATTATTTGGATAAAAACCTATGAAAGCATATGTTACATATTCTTCTTTCTGTTTCACTATCATGAGAACAAAAAAATTACTTGCGCTCATGTGTCTCTTCATTTTCTCTGTGCTCACTAAGGAAACATTAGTTTTGATGTGATGAGCTATGAAAATATATTCAATCCCATCCTTGAGAAGGTGATATTTGTTCTCTTCTTGTTAGAACACATCCTTTTTTTCAAATAGAAATGGACTACCCAACACAATGCCTCAAGTGTTCAGAGGCACAACATCTAACTAAACCTCGTCAAAGAACTTAGTTGTAATTGCAAACCTGATCTTACATTTCTTTGTCACTTGCAACTTAGCATCATCACACACCCAACCTAATCGATATATCTTTTTATGAGGTGTCGTCTTCAATCCCATCTTCTCAAAAATAGATTCATATATTAGATTAACTTGATATCCACTGTCAAATAAAGTATCTACCTTTGTATTCTTGACTATTACTCTGAGATGAAAAATCTCACTCATTTTATTCCGATCAATATCACTTTCTATCTTAACAGATTGAACTGAAGAATTTGACCTGGTAGTTTACATATCTTTGCTTCCTATCGCCATGATATTGGATTCATCTTTGGAATCTAACCCTAGATCTCAATGAGATGATGCAACAATCTTCTTCTTCGCTCTATCTTTGAATTTCTTTGGTCATGATTCTAGATGTAGCTTCCAACACTATGATTCCTCATGTCCCTTTCTCTTACAGTGGGAACATGTAGGTCTTCCCTCACCTTGCTTCACTATGGCTGATTTCTTACTCTTCCATTTACCTTTCAATTTCTTTTTGAACTTGAATGGCTTCTTATCTTCACTTTCATGCTTACCCTTACTAGGCTCTAGATGTGTAGCTTGTACTAACACTTTATCAATGCTAGTAGGACTAAAAATTAAAATAGTGTGACGATATATGAGTTTATGCCACCAATGTACTTCAGAAGAGTTTCATGAGTACACAAAAAAATTCCTAGGGATAATACCTTCTTTTTTAATTCATGTGTATGTGACTGAATATTTTTTCCTTTACCTTGTCTCAAATGTTGCAACTCGATCATTGTCGTCTATGTATGTGCTAGTGGATAGAATTGTTTTCTTATAGCCTTAGTAAAATTATCCCAAGAAAAAATTTCTTTACCTATTTGAACCATATCAAGTTGCATCTTATTCTCCCACCATATTAAGGCAGTGCCACTTAGTTGAAGAGAAACTAATTCTATCTTTGTAGCCTCATCCATAATTCTTTGAACCCTGGAATATACCTCTAATTTATTGATCCAATTGTCGAATTTATCGGTATTCAATTCTCCATCATAGGTCGGCAACTCGAACTTAACATCCAATTTTATTAATGGCATACTATGTTCATTCTTCTTAGAATACTTATTTCAATGAGAATAATATGTACTTTCTTCAAAAGAAACTAATAAGGAGGAGGTGAAAGGGCAAGGGGGCTTTGAAGGTCCATCGCCTTCACCTCCCCCTTCTCCTTTTACTAGAGATTCTCCGATTGTAGGATTTTTAATTATTCAGTCTAACTCATATATTGTTTATTTTAATGATTGAAGTGTAGCTTTGATCTCTTCATGACTCATAGGCTAACCTTCTTCTTCTCCTTTTTTGGAAGCCATCTTACGTCGTCAAAATCTCTTTCCAATTTCACACATATAACTTGCGAGTTTTCCTTTACCAAGTTTCAATTTGGCTCTTGTAAGAATCCACTTGAAAAATACTTTTCAAACCTGCTATGATACAAACTTGATCCTAAAAATCCTTAGATGATGATAATTTAGAATACACATAAACATGTACTTGATCTTCAAAATAAAATGATCGCTTAACGGTTTTGCAAATTACATGTGAAATACTTATCTATAAAAGTCCACTTTTGATCTGGATTTATGTAGGAACACAATGAAATACATAAATACACATAAATGCAGAGATGCAATGGAAGTAAAACTTCATTTCATTAAAAACAAATGATTGAAATATGCTTACAGACAGAATGGAAATAAAATAGCTCGGGTGTTGATAGCTTATCTTTGAGAAGAGATGTGGCAGCTACTAGCCTATGAAATCTGTGTTACAATGAGGCTCGAAGGCCTATATATTATTGAGAAACAATGGAAAACCCTAAACATCCAAAAACCTAACCCTAGGAGATGAAACGCCGGAATATGAGCCCCGTTGGGTAAATTGGTACATCAATTTCACGGGGTCGTAACTTTGGCATACTATCTTTGTTTGATGCACATGATACATCGTTAGAAATATCTATCTGAGGACTACACTACTGACAACAAATATTGAGTCTGGAATGGACTCAAATTCATCAGAGCATTCATGCCCAAAAAAAGTCGTTTAGGGCCTCAAAACAGCTCTGAAAGTTCAAGACCTGAAAAACTGCTAAAAATAGTAAATTGTGCTACAATTAAGGAAACTAAAAAACCGAAAGAAACAATGGTGTGGGTCCAAGTGGAATAGGTAGGTGGCCACCAATATCCACCTGGATCATTCCTCCCCCCTTAGGAAGAAATGGTCCCCATTGCGTTGAGTTCCTCCATGAGATGAGGAAACTTTTGTTGAACTTGGTCCCTGGTGAGCCACTTGCCCTGGTGAAGGAGTTGGTCTGCTTTGACAACTTGATATAGCTAGATCCCTTGTTGGCGGGTGTTCTTGATCTATGTGTCCATAATCCGATGAGTTGTGTCTTGTTCCATGCAATCTGGGTTTAACTTTGTTGGTGTGAGTTGTTCTTCCATGTCGAATGTGTCCAGTAGAGGTGGAAAGTAGGGCTGAAGGTAGTCCACATTGAACACTAGGTGCAGACCAAGGAATGGTGGAATACTAATCTCAAATGCATTGTCCCCTACCGCCTTGGTGATGGTGTATGGCCCATATCAGAGCGGGAAAATCTTGCGGTAGGGTCCAACGAGGCACTGTCGAGCTATAGATATACCATATGAATCAACATTTAATTCTCAACCCGGGAAGGTAGACTTAGAGGAACCAGCACAGGAAATGCAGGGTTGAAGAGGGGGTTTAAAGGATGCCAAACTAATCTCTGAACTGCTAAAAGAAACTTGCTGAAAGAAGCTATTGTACTCTACTTTGTTCGGCACTACTCTGTAGTGACTTGCACTCGTTCTGCACTACTCTGTACTAACCTGTACTAACTTCATAAAACTGCTCTGTATATGCATGTAAAAGATCTACTGAAAATAGTTAAGTTCTTGCTACTTATTACTCCACACAACTCAGCAACCTCCTATGAAACTCTCTATTGTAGTCAAATAAAACTTCTCTATCTCATGAGATATCCAAACTAGTTCCTGAATGTTAAGCAGTCTAAATGTGAAAACTGAAGAAATGAAATCAATGGCTAAAAAGATAATGCTAAACCCTCTGTTGCAATCAAATGGAATGTTATTTCTGTTCTATGAAATCAAAGAGAAAACTTCAATGTAGATTAGAATCGAATCTAGAGTCTACTGTAAATTCCATATATACACAGCTCTGTTTCCATCGAAGGGGGCCCTGCCTTCTCTGTCAACAGATTAGTCTCTTAATCAACACATACTGGAAAATGAACAGCAAACTAAATAGTAGAAGTTGAATTAATGGAACTCTTAACTATTTTATTGAAAATGTGAACAGTACAAGTGTCTGTAGATTTCCATTCTTCCCTCCCCCTATCTATTTTATGCTCTATCTATATTACTCCCATTTCTCGAGCAGAGCAGCTCTTCATATATCGTTTCAGATCCACAATGCATGGCTTTTCGCCCAAGAAGTTACAAAATAGTTTTAAGAGATCACCAAAGGATGAGACACGTTTTACATACTCAATCTGTCTAAGATTGCTTTTACCCGTGTCATGAGATTACAAAATGGTTTGAATGAGGCACATTTTACACAGTCAATCATTCCACGCTATACATTGCACGAATTTTGATGCCAGCTATTGAGTTCTTGTTGAGAACCATCGATTCAAACAAACAGTTTCCCCCCTGCGTTACACATGCACGGATTTATGAC
The DNA here is from genome assembly GCA_009831015.1 of Picea engelmannii. Lineage (NCBI taxonomy): Eukaryota > Viridiplantae > Streptophyta > Pinopsida > Pinales > Pinaceae > Picea > Picea engelmannii. The sequence continues at coordinate 745,887 of ML778896.1, forward strand.
TGCGTTACACATGCACGGATTTATGAAGTGGCAGAGGGCGCCAACT